>JANJYP010106702.1:0-17228 GCA_024605115.1 Rastrelliger brachysoma | reverse complement strand
CCTGTTTGCTCATCTAGGGGCTGTGAGCCGCAGTCATCAGATTGCCGATATATTCGCGCCCCGGCGAATATATCGGCAATCGCCGATTGATAGGCTGACGATTGCCGGTTGGAAATTTTTGACATATCGCCCAAGCCTAATCTCTATACTGTATGTTTTTGCAACATTTTACTTAACACTTCGATCAGCCTCCAGACATTTGCAATCCCTGGATCTATCTTCCTCAGCATCCTGTCTGGATATCTTTACCCTTTCCCTTTGGCTCTTTCCTTAGTCTGCTTGGTGAGTAAGAATGGCATGAAATGTGTGACATGTTTAGTCGTGTAAGCTCTTTTGCATGAAGAGAAAATTTTAACTCTGGTAGGCATTGACAGTGAGGACAACACACCAAAAACATTAAACAATGAATAGGAATCAGCTGTTATAATTATTACTCTAGTTTTTTGAAAACACACACACACACACACACACACTCACTTTGTGATGTACACCTGCTAAGAGTTTATTTCTGATAGAGTATTGTAATATAGTTTTCTTTTACTGGGTATTTTTCACAACTAAAATGTGACAAAGTCTCTTGTTTGAGACCTTTCTCTGCACTGCAAGCAATACTGTATGGCTGCAGTGTATGATCATTTGTTTTTCTTCTTCCTGTATGATTTATGTTGCTAATCAATGAGAAGTGGCACAAAACCACAGTATTTCCTGTAGCAATCAGGAGGGGCGCTTATTACTGTGTGAAAACAACAAGACCATCAACCTCTGGTTTGAACCTGCTTGCAATGTACTGAGTAAATACACAGTTAACAAACCAAGACAGAGATAGCAATTGTTTGTTTTGTCTTTGAACAGTGCTCTGGCCTGGGTGCATCCTTTTGCTACATGTTGTCTTATCTGGTGGGCAGACCCATGGTCTACAAATATCTCACAGAGAGTGCACAGAAATGGTCCCAGCAGGTAAGAAAATTAGTTAATTGAATGTATATTTATATGAGCAATGTTAAATTTATGATGTTTGATTTGGATGTTTAGTTTTACATACACAAGGGAAACAATACCTCTCATAATATAATGCAGAACAGTAGAATAACTACATCTTCATAAAATAACCATAGTGTTGAGTCAGCAGTTTTCTGAACACAGTGTTGGAAAACTAATAATTATAAGATTCACAGTTACAATTCATTGTAGAGTTATTGTATAGGGTTGCACTGGTGTATCTGTTAAAGTGGTAACTTAGTGTACGTGTGTGTGTGTGTGTGTGTGTGTGTGTGTGTGTGGTTGAAACACTGCTCATTACTCTTTGCTTGCAGGTTGACAAACACAGAGATCATTTAATCAATTACATCATCTTCCTGAGGATAACCCCCTTTCTTCCCAACTGGTTCATCAACATCACTTCACCTGTCATCAATGTGCCTTTGGGGGTTTTCTTCATTGGTACTTTTCTTGGTAAGGTTGCCTTTTGTTGTATTTTATGTTGGTAATATGTTTTGTTATTAAATGAGTTCATTAACTCACTTATGTTCAACTTCTCTCATTCACAGGAGTTGCACCACCATCTTTCGTAGCGATCAACGCAGGTACAACACTATACAAACTGACCACAGCTGGTGAGGCAGTGTCCTGGAACTCTCTGGCTGTGCTTGGTGTACTCGCCGTGCTCTCAATCTTGCCCGTCTGCTTCCAGAAAAAACTGCAGCAGAAACTAGAGTAGAACACTGAACACTGCAGCACCTCATCTGTTGTCAGATCCCCATCCCTCGGCTCAGGAACACGCAGATGTCACTCAAGTTGCTCTGCCTCGGTCTCATACACAGTTGCTTGTGGTACTAGTGGACATATCTTTGACCACTGACGCAGTAAACGTTCATTGACCACAAAATGCATGTAGTGGTAGGTTGTTCCTGATATTAAGTATAAACTGACCGCTGCCTGCACATATTCTTTGGTTTCAGTGATTTATGTTGTTGATTGTGCCACATCTTGTAAATAGTAAGAATTAAATTGTGTTTTTATTGAAGGCACTGCAAATTGATTTATGATCTTGCCTGAGAATTGAAGGTGCTACTGGTAGGATGTTGAATAAAAACAGATTATTTTTATACTTGTACTGTATTAATTTTTTTTAATGCAAGTACCAGTGTCACTTAATGGCCCCCTTTCCATCAGGAATAGAATTTCTTTCTTCTTGCTAGAAACTGCAAAAACATCATTTCATCATTGACATTCAGTTTTCAGATGACTCCTGATTTGAACCCATTGTTAAAACTATGACAAATATCTTTTTAGTTGCAGTAGCATATCAATTTTTACATCCTACTGGTAGCACCTTTTAAGATTCACTCCCTTTCTAATATTTATTTTAACCTGCTTGTGTCTCATTTGAACCCAGTGAAGTGTACCACCATAGCAATAACCGTCACACTACTGTTGAAAGTGGATTTTAGACTTTTTAAAAGTACATTTTAATACCTGGTGCTTGCCTTGGTTGAACGTATGCAGGGTGGAGGAGAAAAGCCTAACACAATTATTTTGGTCTGTGAACGTAAAAAAACAAACAAAAAGTTTACAGACCCTCATGGACACATGGCTCATGAGTTTTGCTTATTTTAATAAATGCACCTTTATGTGTGTGCTGAGATTATGTGCTTCCATCTCCACCCCTGTGATTTTGTTCTCTATGCCAGTTTAGAACTGGAGATGTCATTCACAAAATGGATGATGCACCAGTGCCCTCAATAAGACTGCCAACAGACTTCAAGGTATCAAAGCCTTACCTTGCTTTTACTGCTTCCTTTCTTCACCAGGACAAATATATTATGATGCCTGATATTTGTTGTGTGTGTGTGTGTGTGTTCTATTAATTGCGCTGAATAACTTAGGAATTTGTCCTGTATTCATTTTTATGTTGTTGTTTTTCTCACTCATGTACTGTACCAAGATAACTTGTTACTGCTATTTAAATACCTTTCTGGAAGGTTAGATATTGATGCAGTGAATGTACATACAAGTTTAAAAAAAAGGTCTTATATGAGACTTTATTTAATCTTAAAATTGCACATTCATAGAAGCAGTTAGTTGGGCTCATTTTCTATTTATTTTTTAATTTTCATCATTTCTGCGTCTTAATGCTGTCTGCTACTGTGAGATTATTAAACTCAAAAAATCAAGATGTGATGACCTAAACCTCCATTTATGTAAAACTTGAACAGCTTGAACTGTTTTAGGGTAGTAATGTCTGAGCATTTTCTGCTCACACATTTTGATTATCAGTAAAAGTCTGTTGGATTGCGTTTATGGTTCTTTGAGGATTATGATGAGAAATGATTTTTACATCTGAAATACACCGTCATGTTGAAAATTCAACTAAAGTAAGCAAGATATTTTTGTCTAAATATTTACACAGAACTAGAACATTTCTTGGAAGGTTTCCACTACACTGAATCTTCCAAGAAATGGAGGATGGGAGATACTTAAAAGGCTTCTTTTTTTCTATTTGCTAAAACATTTAAATCTTAAACCTATTCAAAATTTCATGCTGAATATATACTTGAACTGGATATATTACTGGTGTTTTTGTCCTGTCACCCTATCAAACATGTTTAATTTATTTGTAGCTTTCTGTTAACATCTCAAAGGGCAGTATTATTTTGTACTGACCAATGATGTATTTCACTTCAAAGTGTTTACATATTGCAATTTTCTGTCCTATCTAATCAAATTTATGTTTGTTTTTTTAATATTTATTGAATCATTAAAATTACCTTTACAGAATATAATTGAGTTATGGTCTACACAACTCCTGTTCATGTCTCCTAATGTAGGCAGCTGCAGTGAGGAACTGTCAACACAGTGCTATGGCTGCTATGACAGACAGACATTTTCACAGCCATTTAGCATAATTATTACCAATGTCAAGGAAGTTATGTTTTCGCTGGAATTTGTTTGTTAGCAACATAAGTCAACAATTAATAGACTTCTTTTGATGAAATGTGGCTGAGCTGCTTTGGCAGAGGTCAGCGCTCTCTGAGTGTTTTTCTAATTGCAATATGAGAAACCTGGATGAATACCAAAAAAGGGATGGACTTTGAACTGGTGGGTTATGAATTTAGGAATATAAATAGGAAAAACAAAGGTGGAGGAGGAGTTGCCTCATATATGGATTTTTAAAAAATGAATTTCAAAGTACCAGAAAGTATGATGAGCAAGAAAGATTATTACAGAAGAATAATAAATAAAAAATATCCCAGGAATTTGGCATATATTGAACATCATTATAAAAAGTGGTTCTGAAAAAAATAGACTATCCTGAGTATTGAGGTCTGGGGACACCCAGTGGTCCTTAGGGGAGGTTGCAATGCAAGCAGTTGTCACTTGTGTTAAAAACAATCTAAATTATGTCTTAAATGAAACATTATTAAGATAACTGCTCTGGTAAAATTGATATTTTAATTATTGTTATTTGTTTGTATCATGAATAAAAGTTATCCTTTAGTAAAAATGTTTATATAGCTACCACCATTCACAAAACAAAAATAAGATAATGCCACCAGGTGGTGACATTGTAATATGATAAAAGGCTGAACAGCTTTCATTCAAATATAATAAACGCTCATAAAATGTATTAACAAGTAGTTAATATATATATTTAACTCAAAAGCACAACTGAAATTTAAAAACTTAAAAGTGCTGTTAATTTGTTATAGTGAGCTCATAAATTAAAATGTGGAACATCATCATTAATGTTGATCAGCTGTTTCACAATTTAGTCCAATATTTTATGAAAACAACAAAATCATCTCATGAAAGAACAAATGAAAAGAAAATGAATTAATTTGGCTGCAATATGTGTTATTGTAAAAAAAACAAAAAAAAAAAAAAAAAAAAAAAAAAAAAAAAAAAAAAAAAAACAGCCGGTATTAGATCCAACAGTGTTTTCAGAATAAATTGTATTTGTAAACTCTAATATATGTTTTTGTATAAAGTGTTTTACACTGTGATCTGCTGAATTATGGATGTTTATCATCTCAGTGAAAATGAGAGCATGAGGAGATATGGGATTAGGAGGAGAATTTTGATGCTTACACTAACATACTAAAGCCACTTTGTCTCAAAGCAGAGTGCATCAGGACAGAGGAGGTCCAGTGACAACATTAATAATCCTGCATGTAAGAACATCAGCAGACTGATGTGGCCTGATGATAACAGATGTAGACCACAATGCATTTCGAGTGCAACGCTCTGATTTTAAAGAACCCGGAAATTAAGTGGATATTTTTTCTTCAAAATAAAACAATTATCGTCAGCCACAACAATTATATAAATTATTCATTTGAGTGAATTATTTTAGAGTAGGCTAATATACCATTTGTTGTATTACTTTAATAAAATACAAGAAATAGTGGGGGAACATAACTAAATATATTTACTCAAGTGTTGCACTTAAGTACAATTTTGAGGTACATTTGCACTTTAGAGAAGTATTCCCATTTGATGCAACTTCATACTTCTTCTCACCTCTACCACATTCCAGAGGGAAACATTGTACTTTCTAGGCCTATATTTTCATACGAAGATTTGAAAAGCAGTGTATATTCAGGGTCCCATTTCAGGTGTTATAAACAGCTTTACCAAATATTGATTCCCCCCTCTAAATATCTTTGATTTGATTTCAATAAATGTTCAAATGATGCAATATTTCATCAAAGATCAGATAAAAAGTCCAAAACCTGAAAACAGATTTGTGCATTATAGAGATCATTAGGCCTACTTTTTCTTCTTTCCTCTCCCACAAAACATCCCATGACCTCAGACTTTATGATGACCATTTGAACTAAACCAGCTAAATGGACAAACTACATTCACCTCCATCAGCTACTAACATCTACGCTACAATAACATGCTGTGTGTAAAGGTAAATGCTTCAGTATTAATCTAATGATCTTATATATAATAACACATCAGACGGAGCACACAAACCACAACTTTTACTTCTTTTGATCTTTTAACTACATTTTGCTGGTGCAGAGCTTATATTTGCAATTGACACATTGGTACTTCTACTTGACGTAAAGGATCTGAATACTTAAACCCTACAAATTAAAGTCTCCGTGTGTCGTTGTGGCGGTGGTATTTTACTGTGAAGGGCCTGGGCCGGATGCGGGGCCGCTGTGAGCTAGCTGTTCTGTTAGCTCAGGGGATTCGTCTGTAGTGATTTCAGAGCTTCGCACCAACGTAGCATCCGTGATGGCAGGGAGGAATCACCTCTCCGGGTCTCTCTAATATGGTCCCTGTTGAGGGAATAAGGGAACCACCGGACCAGTCTCAAAATGACCACCGGCTTCAGCTCCGGTTCCTGCCGGTTCGCAGATTATTTTGTGATCTGCGGACTGGACACCGACAGCGGGCTGGAACCCGACGAACTGTCCGGTAAGCTCCGCAGCCATCGCGTTAATGTCGGGCAGGAGGCAGGAGGATGTAGCCAGCTTAAAAAAATAACACCGAGCGAGCCTTTTCATGTAGATTTTACGGTGTTAGTTGTGTATTTGTTAGTTAGACATTAACCGGAGGCTGATAGGATTACATCCCGTGTATTATACTGTATTTAACGTGAATGTCAGGCCTAATGTTAGCTCGTCCCAGCTTGTTTGTTTGTGGCGGCTCGGTGAAGAGAGTGAGAGAGAGAGGGGGGGAGATTACTGCCCTGCTATGTGTCCTTAAAGACCTGACATGAATTATAATTTAAAGCTTGTTGTCTACATGAACTCCCTGGTGATTTTTACTCTTTTAGATTAAAAAACGGTCGATGTCGTGGCTGATATGCGAATATGCGTAAATTAACATTAATTTTTACAGCAGATTGAGGCCGCTGTGATGGTTGATGTAACACTGATGTCAGTGTAAATCCACATTACTACTCAAGTCACCATGATGCTCACTGCTGATGGCACAACACATAACAATATAAAGCTAGAGAGTGCATACATATAGCCTACAATGATATAAATAACTTAATGAACAAATCTACAAATGGATGATCAGAAAGGAGCATAGGCATATAAAGGCACGGTACATGATATTTAGGCTGTTTTTGTTTTGTCTGTTATATAAGGTCAAATAACGTGTTGTTAAGTGTTGCCACCTTTTTCCACACATATTAAAGTTGTATTATTGTGTTATTTCCTCTGTGGTATTTAAATTATTTTTCATGTGTTTGGACATACTGTAATTAGAGCCTAACTGATATATCCTTCATCCAATATTATCAGCTGATACTGGCCTGTTACAGATATGTCGGAATAGGTGTTGATGCCATCTGATATGTGCTGATAATTAAAAAAAAAAAAAAGATATATAAGCTGTATTTTATGTATGTTCAAACTTTTTTCCTTGTTCAAGTTCCCATCTTAGATTGCCTGTGAAGTTTATGGTTTCAGTGCAGCGATGTCATTTTATAAAAAATTATGTTTATTTTTAAACTGTAAGATATCAACGTCTCCATTACATACCTCTGTCACAGGTGTTTGTTAACTGCATTTGAAAAAAAAGTGTGTTCATGTATACATTCTGTATGTATAAGATCATTGGCTGATATATCAATGTCTCAGTTTTTTTACTCCCTGATATCGGAATTGGCAGTAGCCTCAAAAATCTAGTATTGGTTGAGCTCTAATATGCAAAAATGTGCCGTACCACCCCCTATTGACCTCTGACATCACTAGTATCCACACAGTGCCTGTACATCACTCATGATGAGCAACTTTCTCAGAGGGCGAACCCTCCAGAAACTATTACAAAAATGCTGAAACCTTTTAATAAGAACACAATAGGATGTGACACACCTGAAACCAGTTTGTGTTTGGAACTGGAGACTTTTTTAGATTGTGACCTGGCTGTGTGTCTTTATTGAAAATAAGAAGATGCTGCAAATACTGAATGTGAAGCTGGGGCCTGTGGGTGAATGCTTAATCTGGGTCCTGTGTATGATCTGTTTATCTTATACTGTTATGCTGGTCAATAGATGTATGTTTCAGGTTTGGTTTATGCATCAGTGTAGTAAGCTCTCTTCATAAAGCTTCCACAAAATCCACAAAAAGCTTGATAGTTGGCTATTATATCAGCAGCAATGGGTAAAACAGTAGGTCTGATATTTTAGCTATATGTTATCAGTTGCTTGTTAAGACATTTTATTGCAGTCCCCCAATCTGCACATTTCATCAAAGATATTCTGCTTTTGATGAATTTATTGAACATATTTTATGATCTGAGACAAACAGATTTAAAATATTTACTTTTTTATTCAATCACAGAAAAGGCCTTGCTCCAGTAGTTCAAGCAGTGTTACTGAAGAACTCTTCCTTGGTTACACCGGTGTTTCCAGAGGTGTGTGTTCAATATAGTTTTCCCGAAAGGCCAGTCCACCTTCCATCATGGAAACAAAGATGTAGTAATGAGTCCTACTATACTCAGGGTATGAGTGATGATGCGAGTTGTGTTTGCTAATAGTAGAATTTTGACTATGGATATTTGTGTTATTTGGAGTTGGTAGTGCAGAAATTTCCCACACCACCTAATGCCAGGGTTTTCCACAACTTTTTTTTTTTAATATTCAGGATATCATTATCATTAAAAGTTTAAATCCCATAGGCAGATGTGTCGTAGCAGTCCCCCTTAAAAGGAATACTTACCGGCACTTAGGTTACAATTCAGAGTTTCTTCCTGCACTGATCATGCAGAGAATGCAGTGAAAATATGCAGGAAAATGTATGACCTCAATCATTTATCAAGTCTGGTTTTACTTGGCCTATCAACAAAATTTCAGAACTGATATGTAGTTTGAGGTGCACACTTTCAACACAAATTGAAACCAAGACTCAGTGAGGTTGCTTAGATCTGTCATGTCATTTTGACACACCAGCGTGGTGAGCCTAAAAAATTAAAAATCAATCAATCTACACATTTCACAGCAAACCTGAAAGTAATGACGCCGTTACGCCCCCCTCACTGCACGGATATCAAATGGCCTGTGTCCACACATACGCTCACCCATTTAAAGTCTGGACATGATACTAGGGAGTAGGTCGGGTCATGTCCCTGTAAAAAGTTACCCGGCTTTAGCGTTCACACATAGAGCCATCTGTTTGATTTTTGTTTGATACCTGAGCTTGAGTTCAAGTGTGAAAGGGACTGCAGCCTCATTCAGCCATACATGAAAAGTCTACTTAAGTTTCCACTTTTCTATAGGAATACATACTTCCTATGAGTACTGCACTAGTACTCAATGAAACAAACATATCCACTAACATGTAGTTTAAAGTCAAATACTGTGCATTTTATTGCATTCACACTCAGTTATTTTACACTAGGTGTGATCAGGAATTAGACAATACTCAGATTTGCCTCTGGAGATGTATTCTCTCTTGTTAGACTCCTGCTTGACCGTTGTTATGGTTGAGTCAGGCAAAGTATCCAAGTGTAAATCTTGTAACAAGAAATAAGCCGTAAGCCTGTGCTGGGTAACTGTCTTACGGTGTGTAAGCTCTCGTTTACTGGGTCAGTGGTTCAGGCTGTTCTCTTCTGGCCTCAGGAGACGGACCTCTTTTTAATGATGTTAGATCTTTTGACAGAGTTATTGATGAACTCGACCTTTGTATGCCTCTTTATTTCTTATTTATATCTGCTTCTGTGAGATTTGTTGTGACTCAGCAGATAGTGTGGGGATTCTTCTTTGATGCAATACTTTAAAATTTTAATGACACACCCCGTGCACTTCCCATTTTATTTCCTTTCATTCAACTTCCTGTCTAATTGAAATTCAAGAACTGAAGTGCAAAATGAGAGATTTTGACCATTTTGCACAACCAGAAGTGGAGTATTGATAGATTTTATTTCCTATGTCCTCAAATGTGGCAACAATTCATCTTTTTCTCTGCTTTTAGACCTTTTAGAGACAAGCATTGTCCACTTGTGAAAGTACAGCTTTTTGAAACCTTGATGATGCCATGCTTGCCTTATTGTGGAAAGACAACACTGTTGTCGAACACTGTTGTATGATTATCACTCTTCAGAGTATGTTTAGTTACCTTTGTGCATTGTGTAGCATCAGAATTAAAACGTTTTTTTATTGTGTATGTTAATAAAGCTGCCTTAACCTCTGCATTACATCAGTGTGTTTTTGACATATCTTAACACTATACAAATATACATTTTATGGAATAGGGATTAACATCCTGAAGTGTGGCTACATCACTCACCTTCTAAAGTGAACTAGCTGTGTTTGAAAGGAAAATTTCTGTTTTTTGCAACCTGGACCTTATTTGTAGCATAAAATATGTTCATATACTCACCCCTAAAATTTTGGTGTAACTTGGAGTCCACATATATCTAACGGAAGTGATACAGGCATGGACAGTATAGCCTCTAAATAAGACATTATCTGCTGTGAAACTCATTCATTTCACCAGTACTTTACTGTGAATCACTAGTGCTATTCCCCTGTGACCACTGGAGTTGTGTTATTGTCATCCGGGGTTTTTACACTGGCAGATAATGCCTTATTTAGAGGCTGCATTGTCAATGCCCATATCGCTTCTGTTATATGGATGTGCATATATCTCGAATGGATCAAAATAGTGTCCGAAGGTTATCAACATTTTATGGGTAAGTTTATGAATGTATTTTTTACAAGAAATAAAGTCTAGGTTGCAAAAAAACAGAAATTCTGCTTTATTGTTCTTAGTAGGCGTCCTCCCCGCCTTTCTATCTGAGCAGAAATGTTCGCGGTTGACACCCGGCACAGGTCTTAGATCTAGTTCTTTGTGGTTAAAGGTGACTGAAGTTGTTCTACTTACTGCATGTTGCTGCTATTTACTGTAGAGAAAGGTTAGGGGCTTGCTCAACTTGTAACAGTTTTTACTTCAAATAAAGGAAATAGTTTGGAAATCCCATTGTAACATCTGTTTTGATCAGTTCAACATCAACTGTAAGTTTACCTGCCACTTCTTTTGTATTTAGATTCAGAGGTGAAGAAAAATCCACCCGTGGTTCTATTACAAGCATATAATTACCCCCACCCTTTTTCACAGTATAGATTATATTTGTTAACATGGTGGTGTTAGCAGATCAGTAAGAATTGCAGCTGCCAGGATAGACTGCAGTAATTCTTGCTTTGGTATTTTTTGACAGTTTGTTAGCTTAGCCTAGCATAAAGTTTAGAAGCACTGTAAAACAGTTAGCCAAAATCTGCATTGTAGTAGCAACTCTAAAGCTCACAGATTAAGATTTTGTAAATTGTTGTAACTATTCCTTTTAATTAAAGGGATCTGTCTTAAGATTTTGCTAACAATACTGCCAACAAGTGATAAATACTTGCCACCCCTCCAGTGGTGTTCTCCAGTTTTTAACCACATTATGGTGCAGTGGTGATTCATGTACAGTGAAATACAAAGAAATGACCAAAGCTTTCTTTAGGTGCAGTGTTTGGCAGCACAGCAAGGACTGGATTAGCATATGTATGACCCTGCTGCTTCACAGGCTACACTAGAAAACAGGGAGCTGAGGGACATATGTACACTTGCACACAGGCTCTGCTTATTCAAATGCTAAATATCCATTTGCATTTCCCAGGCAACCTCCCTCCCCACCGAACATACTCAGTAAACAAATGAGCTTCAATGGCTCAACATGAAAGCTGGGTTTAAATGCATAATGTGGTCTTTCATATTTTTCACTCCAAGTTGTTTATTTAATGCGTCTGTAAAGAGACCCATCAGCGATTTAAAAATCTGCTTGATAATGTGAAAATTTTGTATGCAGTTTGAAGATTCATGAGTCCTCTCAGGGTGCTGCGTATGTTGATATTTTCACACACAACCTGAGCACAAACAGGCTGATAAACTGTAGATTAAACATTTTATTATTAATCAGTAATGAGCTTTATCATATCTGCTAATGGCTTCTTTTTACTTAAGTGATCTAGATTTATTTTCATTGATTTAACTAGCTAACATCTTGCGGGTTGATTAATTACTGGATTTTACTCAAATGAAACAAAGATTAACCTCCTTATCTATCAGAACAAGCGTTAACTTTACCTCGCTGATCTTGAGATAACGTTGCCCACCGCTCAGATCACTGTGTTGGTTGTCAGTCACCACCAGTCAGTAATTATACCTACATATTCTTGTCTGCTACTAAGATACTTATAACTAAAGGCAGAAGTACAACTTCTCTACTTTAGTATTTATACAGACATTAACTTGTCTGAAGGTATCTGTGAAGTAATCAGATTATATTTGGAATAATATAACTTTTAATGATCAATCCATGAGAGAGATCAAACATCATGACAAGGCAACTCTTTTTATATTTTGTGTGCTTTGCAAGCTGTCCTTGAGTGCTTTGAAGGTGCCTATAAATAAAATGCATTAATATTGTTATTGTTATTATCTCTGAAAGATGGGTATCCAAAGTACTAGGAACTCATCATACCAGGGCTATAGAGTGCGACCTAATTTCTCTGTGGTGTGACTAAAAAAAATCTGAGGTTGCAAAAAAAAAGTGTGATCTGTAATTGTGCAGCAAATTAAATATGGCCAAAATGTCCGGCAGAAAATAATAAATGCATAAACTGATTAAAAACTACTACGCTACTACGTTATATATTAATATAATATCTGGTATTGCTTATATGATATGTTGCCAATACAACAACAACAGTGTTTGATCCTGTATCACTGACTGCAGCACTCCTAAATCAGGCCACAAATAAATGTGAAATTCAGACCTGACATACAGCTAATATAGAATAATGTATATGTAATACTGAGGAGTGATGTGTGTTTCGCAATTATATCTGTGGATTCAGACAGGATCGTATACAGCAGTTCACAGAGAGCTGGTGTTTCTGGGCTTACGTTAAATAATCAGAAAAACATTTTATTCTTGTCATTCACCAGCCATCTCTCTCCCTCTGACATTCACTCATCTGACCACTGCTCTTTCTCTGACTTTCTCTCTCTCATCCTTTATAAAGTAGACGAAGTCATGAAGCCAAGAGCAAAGCTACTTTTAACTTAATCAAGCTAATATAAATGTCCTCACCTCATCCATGTCTTTGTTCTCCCTCACCTAATTATAGAGCTCACTGACCAGTCTGATCACAGACTGCAGTCACAGCTCACACATACCTTCCACTGATCAAATCATGCCGACACGCAGCACAGCTATGTGTTTTATTCTATTGTTGTAGTCTGTGCTCACTATGTAAAAGTTAATTTTGATAAACTTTTATTTTTTAGATAAACTTTTATTTTTTTCAGCGTGAGAAATCAGAGGTGTGACGTGAGAGCATGTGAAGACAGTCAGATGCGTGTGTCTCATGCTCATTGTATGAGAGTTGGTAGCCCTGCATTTACTGTAAAGAGTGTGGGAAGGCTGTGGCCATAGTCCCATAAGACATTGAGCCATGAGATGTTCAGTGTGAAGTATTGTATTGATCCGAGGTCTGTCGGTCATTGCCAAACTATACATTTTAATGTTATAGTATGGCTTGCCAGGCTATCACTTTTAATGCACCAACATTTTTCAGTAAGTTACCTTTCTTGTGGAATTGTTCAAATAAAGAACTTTATGTTGACAAGATTAGTATATATGAAGATTCAGTGTTTTCTGAAAGTTGGACATTTTTGCCTCAAATTTTGGAGCTTTAACTACATTCAACGTAGACCACTGATGTAAATGATGATGTAAAGTGGGCTAATTATCAGTAAACTGCAGCACCAATTTCAAAGCTTTTCCCACTCTGTAGCAAGTAAAAAATCCTTTTTAATCACACAGAGAACATATAGTCTCTGTTGGGAGTATAAACGGTGAAGCCTGTGGGTTTAAACGGAGAGTTAACGATCGTGCTCTGTCAGCACTGGGTCCTCTGGGCGAGTAAGTGTTGATGTTTTTGCTGGTGAGCTGGCTCATTGTGTTCGTGGTGTCTGTGCTTTGCTCTCCTGCTGACAGTCAAATGGAGTCTTAGATGAATATCATTTTCCAGTCAGAGAGGTTCGTCCCTTTTATGTGCAAGACCGATGAGCCGTGTGACAGTAGGTGTGAGGGTGTCTGAATACTGGAGGGTGCAGAGTTGTGGGTGGTTCCTGGCTCACAGGATGAGTGAACACAGCAAGGAGCCAGAGCTTGGTGATGCTTTACTCCCACTAATACCAGTCCATGCAGTCATCATCTAGAGTTGTTCCGATTTCAATACCAGTATCGGAAATGTCTCTGATAATGCAGAAAATGTTGGCATCAGTATCGGCGAGTACAGGGTCCAGGCAATGATCTGATACCACGTAATTTATTAAAATAAGAGTCTATTCACTGGTTAGCTCTGTTAGCTCTGACAAAGTTCTTCTTCGTCGCTCTTAAAACAATTACGCTGTGTTGCAACCAGCCGCCTGCTGTTTATCAGTACTTCACACTGGATACTCCCACCAACAAGACTACGACATGCAGCATATGCAAAGAAACAATTTCAAGGGGCGGCAGAAGTATTGCAATTTTCAATGCCAGCAGCTTCACTATTTTTAATTATTAAAAAAATATTCAAAAATCCACCTTCCTTTTTCAGTTTCTGTTTTGTTTTCAGCATTTACTTATGACCTGATTGTCCAAAGTCCTGTTCTTTCCTGTTGCATCCTTTATACACCAAACATTAAACTTCTTTATATATATATCGATGCAGCAATATATCACAATACTTTGCCGCCCAATATAGCGATTTTTTTTTTTTAAGCTACAAATATCGATTTTCTTAGTAGAATAATAAAGATAATGCCGTCTGTAAGCATTCCTGTGGCCATGCAGCCTGCTGTGTTCACACTGTCAGTGTGAATATGCAAATTAAACACTAAATTAGACATGAAACATTAAATTGTAATGATTTTAAAAGAGCGATAGCTGACTGTTGTTCAAGTAAAGCAGCGTGTTGCATATGCTCTTGTTCAGCCATGTTTCTCTGTGTTTCATGCCAGATGCTTCCAGATGTTAATTAAATTACTGCAGTACTTGACTTGTGAGTCAACAGGTTTTACAAACAGCTTCAGTCACATACTCATGCTTCTTGCTTGTTTGTCGATATCTTTGGAAAAACATGCTTGAGAACAAATGAAGTGAATTTGTTATTTCAGCTTTGCAAAGTAAATAACTGACATGGAAAAACAACAACATGTTTTTAGGGCCATCAGTGAGGCATAAAAACATGAGTGAAATAAGGAAAGGGACAGAGTCATGTTTTCCCTTCCCTACTCATCATAATAATCTCCCTGTCTGAGTATCTGTGGTTTCTGACGTGTTTGAAGTCTTGAGTTCGTGTTCTTGGCCTAGTTTCTTCCCTGTAGGCATTTTGGATATGAAAGTAACCAACAGATTAAACCACTTAATCCTCAAGGTTTTCATTCCCTTGACAGAGTTTCATGTCAGGGCAACATGTCTGTCGCTCCTTTCAACACCTCCTGCCTGGAGGAAGAGTAGACGGTGCAATTAAAGGGGATATTTAATCTCTGATATATTTGTGGTCAATAATTTCAGCTGCTGGTTCGAAAAAAAACCAACACATGTATCCATCATCATGAAAGTCATGTGAATGTAGATTTTAATATAAATGTTCAAACAAGTGCAAGAAAGAGAAAAATCACCAGGGAAGGCACTCAAGAGATATATCATTATCATTTTGTGTGTGTGTGTGTCACTACTGAGACATAAATTATCTGAAACCCAAAGGATTAAAAAAGTCTATTAAGTAAAGTGGAGCGGCACCGACTAGATGATTAGTCAATTATAATTATTATTTTGAAGAGTACTGAAAAGACTGGAGATGATCATGTGATGTGTTTGATTGTCTGCAGGTAATCTTGCACACTACTGGACCCATCAGCCTAATGGTTTTTTGTGCACTTTTGTGACTGTATGCTCTTTTTGAAATACCTATTTTATAACGCCTATTAGCCTATTATAAAACCTTTTTTTTTTTTTTTTTTTTTTTTTTTTTTTTTTTTTTTTTTTTTTTTTTTTTTTTTTTTTTTTTTTTTTTTTTTTTTTTTTTTTTTTTTTTTTTTTTTTTTTTTTTTTTTTTTTTTTTTTTTTTTTTTTTTTTTTTTTTTTTTTTTTTTTTTTTTTTTTTTTTTTTTTTTTTTTTTTTTTTTTTTTTTTTTTTTTTTTTTTTTTTTTTTTTTTTTTTTTTTACTTTCTTGTTCTTTGTTTTTTTTATGATATGTGTTAACAAAAAGAAAAAGGCATTTCCAGAAATTTGCAAGGCTAAAAACAAGGCCAGTGTGCTACAGGACAAATTTGATGATTAATTCCATACTTGATATGTTATGATTCACTAAAGTAATGCATGATATAAAATGAGTAAATCCCCATTTTTGTTATCTTTGCTACCATCTTGTCTATAAGGTAGATAAAAAGGGACAATTGAGTGAGATTCAAGTCTTCTCTGTTTTTATGTTGTGTGGTGTGTTACAACAAAATGTTCTATATAAATAAAACATTATCTACATAAATGTGAGGATTTGCTATTTAAATCTTTTAATATGCATTTGTATTCATTTCTGACAATTTTGGACAAAACAATAAATCATTTTTTGGTTAAGTAATCATTGGTTGAATCCCCACAAAAAAGTCTTAATTTGAAACTGACACGATGTAACTTGAAGACAGTTGATGGCATGCTTTCATTTGGCTTCAACATATTGCATGAATGTGTTTCCGCTAGCAGCACTGTTTCATTGAAGCTTGGCAAATATCATGCATGGAGAGGATTGCAAAAAGCATTGCCTGGCTGCCTAAAGGTTCTTTTTTAGGTAAAATCTTAGATAATCTAATGCAGCCACTAGTCCAAGTAGTCTGTAACACAAGAGCAGCCTTTCACTGCTGTGAGACTCATTACTGCCCACTGATGGGATGCACATTTCATATAGATCCATTTGAAATGTTTTTAGTGTCAGATCTAAAGGTCATATTGTCACAATGTCACATAATTTCTTTATAAAATATGTGTGCTCCTGATAAATGATATTAATCTGTGAGGTTGTCATTATCATTTGTACTTCTCTTACTGTCAACAAATCCCATGAGAAGAAAACATCAGTATCTCCCATTATTTTCCAAGTTTGCATATCTCTGGCTCCGAGCCCAGTTGTTTCCATTAAAAATGGAAAACCTCTTTAAAACATTTA
>JANJYP010106686.1:0-14740 GCA_024605115.1 Rastrelliger brachysoma | reverse complement strand
TATTTCTACTGCCGTTGCTCTATCACTGGGAGCAAAAAGTCGGGAGTTGGTTTTATGACATGAAACAGCTCCGAGGTAAGGGGATGTTTATGTAATCTTCCTTGTCTAGGTGTGGCGTTATCCTGGCTTGTTCCCGTCTGAGCCTGTCTTTGTTGCATCGCCCAAAGCTACTGAGGAAGATGATGGAGTGGTCATGTCAGTTATCATCACACCCAGAGAAGTAAGTGATCAACTATGAAAAACCAAAGATAATACCCAACAGAAGACATTTCTTTGATTGATTTTTGACACTAGATTATTACTGTTCTACTGGATCCTGTATGATATACAGTAGCCACAATCAGTTCTAAACATAAAGCAGGCTTTGTATTTTTTGCATGACTTTATCATCTGCCTTTTCTAATTATGCATGCAGGAGACAAATAGTTTCCCATGCCTTTTTTCTTTACATTACATATTTAATCTTTTCTGTTTGTTTTCAGGAGAAAAGTGCTTTCCTACTCATTCTTGATGCCAAGACCTTCACTGAATTGGGCAGAGCTGAGGTCCCTGTCAATATTCCATATGGGACCCACGGTGTGTTTAACCAGATGGGCTAGATGTGCCACAGTTCTGTAGCTCAAATTGAACCAACACCAGTCACTTCATCTGAAGAACAGAATATTTTTGTTGTTGTCCTTGTCCTGTGAGCCATATGAAAAGAAGAAGAAGAAGAAGAAAGGCTGGGGAAAAAAATGCAGACTCATGCTATTTATCTGTGCCTCCTTGGTAGGAGTAGGCGCATGTCTTTACTGGGCTGCCATTACGGTTAGAGAGATGGCAATCTTTTGGAGACTAACAAGACAGAAATCCCAGCATGGCATCAGCCCACTGATAAAGTGTGTCCCCTGCATGTTCTTGTTGAGCTCTTGTAGAATGTTGAGTCTTCAGACAGCGGACTGAGTACTATGTGCATGATGCTTATTTGGAAGGATCAAACATTTTGAAATAAAATACATGAAAATCAATAAACACATTAAAATAAAATCTTTTTTTGTGGTTTAAACCCAAAGTGTTTTTGCATCATCACACCATTGGAAATGCTATACCCCCTGTGAGAACAGAGCAGCACTTAGGAAACATAAAAATGCATCAGAGGAAATTCAATTTCTGTCAAAGTAATGTGATAGAAATGGACAACGTCTGAAATGCATGGAAAACAAATGGATGTAACTGGTCGATAGCCTCCAGAGAGTCTAGCAGAGGTCACATCAGAAATTTAGTGCTGGTCATATGCTCAAAACAACCCAAAACAAAGATGGCACACAGATAAACACCAACCCTTATCCTTGGGTGGGAATGAGAGCAGTTTGTTGTCACAATGGCCTAAAAGCTAAACAATATAATGCAGAAAATAACACACAGGCACTAGTCAGAGAGTGTGTAGCCTACAGCTGCACTTGTCACTCCACCATCTCCACAATTGACTTTACTGATGCTTGTTTCATTGACTATTTTCACTCTCACATTGATTTGAACAGATTGATTTGAGCTGACTCCAGGCTCTGCACCTGATACAGGCACTACAGCTGTGTGAAGGTTTAAAATATATCATGGCCCAATGTTTTGTACTTTTTTAATATTTCAAAATTGACTTTTAGTCGAGAGTAGGTGGGGAAATTTTAAAGATATTTTGCAACAGCAAATCCTAACCTTCAATAATTTATGACTATACAGTATGGCCAGTCAGAAGTTTCATCTTTAGTTATTTCAGTTTGTGTCATATGACACAAACTGAATAAAACAGGGAGGACTGGGCAAAACTACAGTATACTGTTTTAATTAATTTAATACTGGCAATTAACAACACTAATGTTTTTGTCATGTTCTCTGCTAAACCCAGGCTCTGCCTCCTAATAAGCATGCTGTACAGATCTCCCAAGCACATTAATTAGGCCCTAATTCCTAATCTAATCAGTCATGCTTAACCTGTGTGTGCATGTGTGTGTGTGCGTGTGCGTGTGTGTGTGTGTGTGTACATACTGCATGTTCTCTCTAGGGGGCATGACCGGCAGAGAGCGATACAGTGACTTTCGCCCTCAGATAACTCTTAAGATAAATTTAGTGTTAGTGCAAAGCTGTTAGTTGAAGCAAAACTTTATCAATGAAGTTCAACACATTTATAATTTAATGCATTATTGGATGAGACATTAAGCAATAAGGATCAATGATTGTTCCAAGGGATAGTACTCTTGATAAGTAACACTATAGTGCCTAAATGATCTGGGTTCGGTTCAAACACCCTGTAGCCATATACCCACTTTAACACAAATGAACTTGCATAAATATATTTGTATGCAAGTGTGCCTGTTCTGATTTCAAGGTGATGGTTTCAGACTGTCTAAGCTCTTATTTGACCGATGAGAGATCACTTTCAAACCCCCTCCATGCTGTCTCAGTGAGCACAAGTTATTGCAGTCTTAACTGTGACTGTTATCTGTATCATTATTTCATATCTAATGAATTCATAATGATATCATCTATGTTCACCATATTAGACACACTTCTCAGAGGCAGAGACTGGTTTCCCTCAATAATAAGACCAAAGTCTTCTACATACAGATTTGTCTTTCCTTATCTTCATGGTCTTGAGCCATTTTGTGAAAGTATGATTATCTGACATACAGATTATGTGCATTTTCGTGAGTGTGTGTGTGTGCCTGTGTGTGTGTGTGTGTATGTTGTATGTGTGAGTGTATGCATATTTGGAAAAGAGTGCATGTGAATGGAGCCATGCATGCATGAGTGTTTCTCTCTGGGATCTGTCTAATTGTACACACAAAAAATGCCAATGCTTTGTGAAGTCAGAACAAAGCAATTAAATACACACAGAGGGGTGTGAATAATGCAACATCAAGTGGAGTAAACTTGGACCTGAACGCTCTGGCTCAAGAAAAAAAAATGTGAGATGATTCATTCATTTTGCATATCATGGATGGAAATAATGTGGTGCCTGAATAAGAATTCACAATTCAAATTTTGCTGTTTTATTCACTGTGTTAACAACTAATGCCTTGCTCTTGATTTCATGCTTTTTTGTGTTATTAGAAATTTCTTCTCCCTCCTGAGCCTACTGCTCAGGCAACTGTAAACTTTATACAGTTTATGCAACTGCTGCTCAATGAAAAATTACTGGAATAACTAAATGCCTTCTTTGTTATCTGCTGAAATTGGTCTGGTTCTGGAAATAGTTGCTTGAAGGCATAGGGATGCTTTTCTGTGATTCAAAAGGCACTTCCACTTAAAAACTGTTGAAGGCTCGGCTGTATCAGCCGCTGCAGTAGTCATGCAGGACAGATGCAGGATACTGACATAGTGGTGGATGATGCTATACAGTGCCCTAATAACAACAGAGGCTTCAAACTCTGGGGGGAGATGAGAATAAGCCTGGGCCAATATAGGCAGAATGAGGCTGATTTTGCCATTATAACGGAACGCTCTTTTCCCTCTTGGACGGAAGCCTGGGCTGACAGTCAAACATCATTATGAGCCAGTGGCCTTGTAGTTTGTCACTGTCAGAGCCTCTAAATAGAGACTTTGTTTTCAAGATTTGTAAAGATTTATGACATTCCAGGCACTATTTAAGCAATGATGCACAACAAAGTCATTTTGTTTAATGTGAAGCCACTTTGAAAAATGGCAGATTCTGTGGAATTGTTGGCTTACTTCCTCTGAGCACAAGTATAATAGGAGACATTGTGCCATTTATTAAAATCTCTCTTTCAGTGAGAGGAAACACAGATGTCATGTAATCAAGTGTTGGGATATTACAAAGAAAAATCATGACATTTGCATCATCATCATTGCTGAGTCCACTTTTGAACCATGCCCCTAAAAACCTTTTTTGTGAATTTCTTCCAAGTTCTGTGGCTTCACAATGAATGTGGCCCTGATGTCAGCCAGACAATGAATGGCATTTAGTGGCTTCACTACATACTTGAATACAAAATGCCATATGTGCTAACTCACTAGATATCCTTGCTATGGGTGCAAGTAGCCAACACACTCATCATTGCCTCCCACACCTTCCTTGATGTGTTGCTGTTGTGACCTCATCACTACAACAGTTGTAATTTGAACCAGCCAGACCAGAACTTCTAAAAGGCATGGTTATAGTGTAAGTAGGCCAGTATCATACATGAAACACAGAAATTGTTTCACAGAATGTGTGGCTTCACAGGACATCCTATAGCAATATCACATGAGATTAAAGAAATATCACACATGCCATGTAAGGTGCTGAGTGCAACAGGTGCATCTTTCCCCTGTTCACTGTAGGAATATTCAAGCAATATCGCGGCTATTTTTTCATAAGGGTAAAATTTATGATTGTGCTTTGGTGTTAACGAGTCCCACATTTTCCAATGGGGGCACGCAGCGCCCTCTGCCGGACCACAGAAACTCTTTATAAAGTGCTGCGATGCCTCGACACGGATGCAGTGCAAAAGGAGCGTTCACTCCTACCAGAGGAGCGCACAGCCTTTAAGGGGAGCCAGTGGGGGGGAAATCCAGTCAGCGTTTTGTTGCACTTTTTAGATGAGTTCCTCTCCCTCGTTAGAGATATTGGCGTAGCTGACAGATCATTTCACGCCAGTTTAAGGAATGTTTTAGGGACAAATTGTCTCCAAGGGGCAATATGAGCGGGCAGTCTGAGCCCTTATAATGCGGAGAGATCAAGTCTCAGTAGTTTATCGGTATGAACGCAGAGCAGACGGACCCCGAGAAACTGCTTTCATGGATTGATTGATTGATTAATTGGCATTTGATTTTTTTTATTTTTTAAAACAGAGGATTCTGCTGGGTTTTTTCCCTGTGCCGTGGTTAGTAGCTTATATTATACCAAGAACTGTGGATTATTTTTGGGAATCGAGGATTTTTGGAGGTGCGTCTTTATTTTGGAGTTGAATGAGGATATTGATTTTTTACAGTTAGCCTACGCCTGGGTCAAGCATCCGGAGAAGGGAATTAACCTTTCACAAGGTGGAAATATTAGTGAAATTGGATCCCAACTCATCTTTCTTGCCGCTGAGTCCAATATGAAGTCTCTCACTGTGTGGGTGTGCGTTTACAGCTTTCTTCTGCTCATAGGTGAGAAGTGAAATATGGAGAAAAAAATGTATAATGAACATTAGATATTAACGCAAGACACCGTTAATTACTGACAATAATTATTAGTATAGCACATTTTTACATTTGGTAGATGTGTGTCCACTTTTCTGAAGCTTGATTTGTTTGAGGGCGCAAGGTTATTCCGTTTTTTAAAATAAATATTATGTGCATTAAAATGCTGATGGGCGTTCACGTTACAGTCGGATGATTTGATGAGATTATGGATAATTGTCACTCACAGCTACAGACTAAAACTTGATCATCGCAAGTGAATCACTTTGAATCCGTTAAAGCAGCACAGCTTTCCTATTGAAGAAACCAAAAGCTCATTGTTTTAACAGCACAGTACAACGTTTAGTCAGTAAAGAAAAAATCTCTGGTCTCTATCAGTTACACACTTAAATTTCGTCGAATATGAAAACAAATCCTCATCCTCATCATCACCTTTAACATCATTAAGACGGTTATTATCATCATCATCATTGTCATCATCATCATCTGTGTCGGCCTCAGACGTCGACACTCTCTTTAGCATAACTGAGATGATAAAACAATTTAACAGTTTAAC
Organism: Rastrelliger brachysoma; assembly: GCA_024605115.1. Classification (NCBI taxonomy): domain Eukaryota; kingdom Metazoa; phylum Chordata; class Actinopteri; order Scombriformes; family Scombridae; genus Rastrelliger; species Rastrelliger brachysoma. The sequence goes on along the minus strand of JANJYP010106686.1, from coordinate 9,024 downwards.
TTCATGTCACTCTTTTCCCTCTCTGATTGTGATGCAGCATCCATACGCTTCTTCCCAGAGCTCAATGCTCCATATCACCACAAGGGGTCTCTCTTGTCATTTCACCAGACCGGCATTTACTTTGGTTTGTGTGAAGGAGGTGTGTTTGAATCTTGACTTTTGTCAAATGGTAACACCTTAATCTCTGCTCTGTGGATCACTGTTTACTCATTGTAAATTCTGGATACCGAGATCTCAGCTGGGTGTATGTCTTGATTATGTTCTGTTTTAATATTAGATAGCTATTCTTTGATGATCTTGATCAAAAAGACTTAATAGGAAAATAAGAGGTGCTGGCTTGTTTGGCAACCTCAGATGGATGTGAGCTCAATGGTAAAGTACTGACTAAAAACAAAATTAAGAAACAGAATTAAGAAATCCGATCAATACATGGAGATAAATTATGGGCAGACTAGTGGAAAATTAAGGATTTAAGTGTCTTGCTAAGATGTTTTGGTATACAAGGACATGCTGTCATACACCAACCTGTTTGCTGCTCCCACATCCAACCTGTTGCATCCAAAGAAAGAAAAAAGAAGAGAAAAGAAACGAAAATATTATAATATTTGCTTGAGNACACACACACACACACACACACACACACACACACACACACACACACAAACACAAACAATAACAACAACGAGCACTTCAATTTACAATCTCCTTTTTCTTGACACCCCCACCTCTTTCTCCTCATCCCCACCTAGATGCGACAGTAAGTTCCTGGGATGGTCCCTCATCTTTGCCTGTCTCCTTGGCCAATGGTGCTCCTGAATCTCCAGGCACAGAGTCTGGGCCCAGAGCTCAGACAGAATGGGTGGACTGCATCCAGGCAAATGACATGTGTAACCAGAACCCCTACTGCAGCTCTCGGTACCGGGTGATGCGCCAGTGTCTTGCGGGCAAGGAGAAGGAAGCCATGCTGGACAACAACAGGGAGTGCCAGGCTGCCTTGGAAGTGCTGCTAGTTAGTCCCTTGTATGACTGTCGCTGCAAGAGGGGCATGAAGAAAGAGCTACAGTGTCTGCAGACCTACTGGTCTGTCCACATGGGACTGACTGAAGGTAAGAGGCTAATGGTTTTACAATTCTCTGTTATTCTCTGAGAGGTAGCCACACAAAAATCAAACATGTCTCCTCAAGTTATGCTGATTCTTTGTAAAACTACAATGGAATTTGTGGAATTAGTACTTGCTTTTTAAAAAAATGTTTTTACCAGTCGTCTTATTATTGTGAGCAATTAGAGTCCTCAGTGCCATTTGTTTCCTTATGTATTTCCTCTGTGGCTGTGAAATCAGCTTACAGCATGCTCAGGGGTGTTATAATTGAGTATGTTTTGTTTTACAAGAGCTGTATTTCACATGACAAGTGTACAGCAAGATGCATGTGTATAGCAGTAAATAATTTATCTATGGATATACACCACACATATCGATATTAATGAGCATTCTTCAGCTTTTTAACACCTATTTTAGATGAATACTCCAATCTCAAATACAAGTATAGTTTCCAAGCAAAGATGAGAAAGACATTCGCCACACCCTCTGTTGATGTCCTATTCCCTGATGCGCTGTTATAGTGATACCCAGAACCTCTAATGAAAAATATATGCTTTCCTACTTTCCTCACCCTTTCCAAGGTAATGGGCCTATAATAGGATTACATTAGGGTAGACCTGTTATGGTAGACCTATTGGTTTTCACCTAAAGTGTTCCATATTACTATGTAATTAGATTACAATTGTATACCTCAGTGGCCCTTATGTGCGCACTTACGCAGGACATAAAATAGCTCTCATGTTCTAAGTTCTGGTTTTTACATTGCAATCTGTTTAGAGGGCATAAACAAACTAACATTACTCTTTCATCCATCCTTAAGGGTAAAAACACAGTGTTTCATATTAGGACAAATATGACTGAATCAGAGTTGCTGGAGTTGCCATGCCCCAGGGATCACGCCCAAGGGGGACCTTTACTCAAGAGTGGCTGCTCTTCACGCTTGTACACGTGACCAATTCCACAGTCCAAGTTTCTGATATCAAAGAATCATCACTCATGGTGATGCCGTGTAAACATGGAGAACATGATGTACTCAGCTGTTTTGACACGTGGGGTAATGGTGGAAACGTTGCAAAGACTCTGAGCTTTGAGCATTCTGGGCTTTTGTGTTGTGATCCGTGAAGTGATTCGACAGGCTGACTGCTCATAGCACCAGCTACACTTCATCAGACTGATGGCAGCAGAGGGTCCCTGACATGAGTTCAAGGGAAATGTAATGACATAGATGCTCCCCAGGCCTTCTGTCTCTTTCCCTGTCTTTCTCCTCTTTCTTCTCTCCCTCTTGGTATGACTTTTTCTTTCTTTCTCCATTCCCAAGAAATAACTGCATCAGTCACAAGTGTTTGTGTTTTTGAATACATCATGTAAGTTGTATGGCTGACAAGGATACAGACCTCCTGTGCCTGAAATATGCCCTTCACAAAGCTTGTGCTTCTTTATGAAGAATCTTTTTCAGTAATGTCCTTTTTTGGCCCTGTTGCCCTCAGAGATAAAACCTGCTTTAACACAAACGAAGAGCTCTTACAGTGCAGCTTTAATCTAATCACGATCCATTGTGCAGTCAAGCAAGCTTTTGTTAACGGGAAACAATCTATGTACAACATCCATCTCTGGAAACAAACACGAAAGGCTGAATCCCAACAGACCCTCTCGAAATGGTGCTAAACCACTTTAAAAGTCATTTGCTCATAAAATGGGGAGGTTTCAATCATTGTAGTGGTATGGTTAGATAACATGTAATGCGGCTTTGAAAGCTGTATTTCACTTCTGTTAATATGAATACATGAAGAAAGCAAAAATCTATGAGACAGAAAAGGAAAGCTAGGAACTAGGAAGACTGAGATTTTAAAAGGCCTGTGTAATTTCTGCTGATGTGATAAGTTCTGTTTGAAGAGTAGTGTTTGGTTGATGGCTTTAGGACAAACATATTTCATCACTTTGCACATATTTGGCACTTTCCTGCAACGTAAAGCTGATATTAAAGTGTAGAAAGCCATATAAAAATTTCACTCTAGCTAGAACTTGGTGTGCTGCTTCTGACCCATATTGACCAGGGGCAGGAAGTCTGCCCCTTAAGCTCGAGGGCTAAACTATTGTATCTGTGAAAAGAAAACTGATGTCAACCAGAAATGTAGTGGGTCTAAAACAATCCACTGTACTCAGACCCGCCATCCACAAATGGCACACAGATACCCACTGCCTCAGGCAAGGTTGTCTCACTGCCTTAGTGTATACCCTTTATTTCAAATACAGAAACAAATAAATGCAATAAGCAGTTCAATAAGTTTACCACTGAGCATTAATAAATATGGAGCCCTAAAGTGGACAAACAAAGGAAAACTAACTAATGACTTTAATTTGAATACATTAGCGTGATAAAGGCTTTTTATGTGAAACTTTTCAGATCAGAAAATCCAAGGGCATAGCTCTGGTTTCACAGATTCTTGGGAAAAAAATCATATGAATGTGACTTGCTGCATTCATATATGGGCACCTCTTGAACTTGGTTGGAATTAAGATGTTTTCATATTCAGACTGCACATTTTTCAGGTATGATTGAAACAAAGATTGATTCAGGAACATCAATCAAAGTACTCACATCAAAGATTGTATTTCAAATGTGCACATTACTGCATCCTTCTATCGAGAGAAGATCTTTATTTCCCAGATGAAAAGGGTTTGCTATCTGAATGACCATAATACACAGAAGTACCACGTGAATCAGTTCAGGGGTGGTACTTTAAGTGATATCTTCAAGTGATAGACATTCAAAACGACCTTGGCAAGGTTTGCGTCTTCAAACTCACTACTCACTACTACTGCTGGTTTGTTTATCTCTTTTGCTTCAGAAAAGCTGTTGGATTACTACCTTAAAACGACTTTTTAAAGATAACTTTATATTATAACAAATGAAAACCCTGATTCTCTCATTTTTTTCAATTAATTAACTTTAATATATGACCTGGATGTCAGAAAAGGTGGTAGAAATTCATCATGATCTACTTTTTATCCTTAATTTGTAAGTTTGGGTGATACCTATGACATTACCTGATTGTCATGGTAGCATGTAAAACAAGAATCAAACGTACCATGTTATTTTCTGTTTGGCATATATGTTGATTATTGCTCAAACTGAACACCAGCATCCAATCATAAGCAACACTTATTCCCAAGATATTGCACACTCAGTTGGTACAATGTAATGGTTGATTTCTGTTGTGAATTTCACAGTGAATGACATAAATGCTGTTCATACCATTGTCTGTGCCGATTTAAAATATCATACTTATTGGAAAGTAAACTCATTCAATCTTCAGCCAAGTCAAACCAGGCCTGCCAAAAAAGGCCCTGCTGGAAAGGCCTTTAAGCTGCAGCGTGTCTTGAGCTGAAACTGTAGATTGCAATGGTAATAAATAGTACACAAAGTTCAGGCACTTAAGAGTAGGATGTGTATCTTCAAGAAGACGACTCCATCTTTGAAAGGTGTTTCAAAGATGACAATTTGTGTGATGAAACAGTGCATTGTTGCTGAGAAAACACTTAGTACAGTACAAAGTGCCTCAGAGTGACAACAACGTGACTCAGTACCATCATCGAGTGTTGCTTGATGTGTCTTCGTGAAATACTAGCAGAAAGCATTTTGACACATTTCAGCAGGCGATGGCAACTACATTAATACAGGATTTTAAATTTTAAACACATTCCTCACCAGTGTGAATCTGTTTGAATAACAAGACCCTGCAGCTATTATGTGAGGTCAGATCTCCTTCTTGATCGGCATACTGTTACCTGCCTTTAGGCTAAAGTACTGCACTGTTTGGATTTAAAAAAACTCGTCTGCTAAAGGGTGTTATAATGCCATTCTTTGAGCTATCAGCATTGATGCTAATGATGACCTTTTAATTGGGTTTTCTAACAGAAAATGGCAACTGAATTCAATGCATCAATGCAGTCATCCTTGATGGATAATCAGAGGTTTCTGCCCTGAATGAGCCCATGTCAATGTGAGGCATTGAGGTCTAGCAGTTTAAATCTATAAAAGAAGTAATTACTAAACAAGATACATTGGCCGCTTCATACAGGGATATTGTATAGACAGCTGCAGTTATTTTCAATTGTACCCTGTGCCCTGTGCATATACGCCTTGCAGGTTTTCAGAGAAATAGGTAATTTAAATGATAAGTTCCATACCTCCAACATACATTATGTCATTGCCTTAGCTATGAAACCATAGCCCACAGCTCTTGAAGGAGGAATTGAAGATCTTTTGTGAAGACCTTTCAGAACAGTTTAATTAGCTAGCCAACTTTCACTGCAGAGAGAAAAACAGAACTCCACCAGTGCACCACGCTAGCCTTCACTGGCTTATTGTATGAGGAGACTGTATCTTTTCATGAAATCACCAGACAGTTTTGTAGAATGATTTATCTTCTACATTTTCATGGATGTCAGTATTGCAAAGGTCACCCTCTTAATATGTCACTATACCATGCGAATATCACGAGTTGGCCCATAATGCTGTGGATGTTTCAAGAAATGTACAGTGTGAGAATGTTGTGAATACTATGATAGACTTAGGTAGGGAAGAAGAAAAATGGAAAGAGCAAGAGAGAGGACAGGAGGTGAAGATAGGGCAGTGGATAAATAATGAGGGGGGGAGAAAATTTAAGAGAGAGATGGAGAAACCTAAAGAATGAAAGAGCGAGAGGGAGAAAGTGAGAGTCATGGGGGGAAACGGCAGAGGAGGGGAGGTTACAAAGGTACACAGTATTCCTGGGTGAAACCATCATTACTATGAGCAATGGTAGCAGTCACCGGCCATTACCTTAGCCATCCACTGTCATAAGCAGAACATTTTTCCAGCCTGCCCCGCATGTCAGGGGATAGAGGAAGCAGGCTCCTGCATGCTGAATATGTCCTCTCTGCTTTCTCCCACCCTGTGGGCACCGCCGGCACTTGCTAGGTGGCTACTTCATCATCAATGGAAGGGACCTGTCGATAGCCTTTGCATCTGATCAATATGGTCTTTAAGAGCTTTCCCCTCCTCGTCCTTTTAATTCCTTCCTCTCCCCTTTCATATCTTGGTCCAAAACACGAAAAAGGATCAGTGAAATATGATGACAAAATTGGCACTCTTTGTCCCCGCAAATCTGTCTAATGATTTTCTATACTGTAAGGTGAACAGCTTGAGATGACTCTCATTCATGAGGAGGCTGGTATAGAGTATAACAGCACGACTGAAATGAGGGCCAGGTAGCAGGGTTTAGATCAGCCTTTTATAGTAGAGTGAGTTCTCAGCACCTCTCCATCAGAGGGAAGAATGAGTGACGGGCCATTCTGCTCAGTGAATACTGTCATGATGCGGGCATTAAGACTCACTCCTGGCAGAAAGATTCATAGTGGTGCTGAATGAATGTGCATCGCAGAAGTCAACTACTAGACTGAGTGGCTGTCATCACAGCATGACTACCCCTCTCTCCACTCTCTTTCTCTGTCTTTCCCCTCCCTGCATCATTAATTAAAATGGCTGCTTGTTGAAACAAGTCGAGTGAAATTATTATTTAACACATTTTCAACAGCTGAATTGAGGCTGTCATCTCTAAGTTACCACTACAGCCATACAGCAACACGTATCATATTTACAGTAAATATTAAAGTTGTTTAACATAAACCAACACTTGTAAATTTGTAACATCCAAAATAATGAGGTTTCACTAATTTTGATATAAGATGTAAAACATTTAGGGGAGACTGATGAACTGAACTGCACTGCTTTTAATGTTGTCTTCACTATGCTGCTATACCATAAATTTAATTTTTTTCTTTAAGTTTTGCAGGATTTACACCATATTCCACATTTAGTACCTGACACCAGGTATTAAAATGCTGATTTACATAAGCGAGTGTGTAACTATTCATATTAACTTTACATTTGCATAGCCAAAGGGAAGGCTTCAAAATTTCAGCACTCATTTTCTCAGCTGTGTTTGCCCACCAAACTACGCTGGATTGGAATTGTGACTTGAAATATTATTGTGAGCTAATCCAATATGCTATTTGTATGGTTTGAAATTGAGTTTAAAATGTCAATATCACTTCAGAAACTGAGTCGTTAACTGAATTTATGTTCCTACTTGTGTTATGTGAAGCACAATTCAAAGAAGGATGCATTTAAGGTATCACTTTACTATCTTCTTTTTGTTAAAATGAACACATTACAGGAGCAAAGATGAATGCACTTTATAGAAAGGTAATAAAATCCCATATGCCAGTGTTTACTCGGATACACAAGTGTATTTTGAGAAGCAATTTAAAGAGGTGACTGCTCTGGCTGGCCAGATCTCTGACAGCTCATCTACAGGCTTTGAGAGCTCTGACAGCAAATGCCCAGTCACCTTTTGTTACAATTCAAGTGCATGCAACAACCAGCAGGGCTTGGCAGAGGACCTCCGGCTGTGCTGTAGGCTGTTCAGGCTGTGTGAAGCTTTCGTTGTATGTAATTAATATAAAACAGAAGTAGTATTGTAATGTGTTGTTATTATTCATAATGGAAGTAGTATGTAATATGTAACAGGGGTATTTGGAATATTTTTACAACATTGCCTGCAGCTAAAAGGAGATAATATAAAATCAATACTAAATAGGAACACAATCAGTACAGGGTACCTTTAAAAAAACAAAACAAGGTGAGTGACAGTTATTAAAATTGACTTTGCTTTCAGCCGTAAAGGGGTTGCCAAGAATGTCACTAAAAAATCCATAGAACAGTTTCCATCACCTCAGGTGTTTAGCTTCATTGATAATGCATGTGAAAAGGATGAGTGATGGTGCCTAACAGCTTCATAAAACCCCTTATGGCAAAGGAGAGGACTGTGAATCCACTTAAAAGCAGTATTACTCTCATGCTGTAACTAGTGCAAGGCCTGATTGTCTGCCTGAACTGTTGCCGGTCATTCTCCATACTGTCAGAGCAAATGGAGTCAAACGGAGGCTTAATTACAGCGATAAGTTGTTGCCCTGCGGCTAAAAACATCTTATCACTAAATAGCCAGGAAGAATTTTCTATTACTTGATGAATGCATAATTGGGTCCAGGGCGACTGTCAAAGAACAGGTTTTTTTTCTAAGTACAACAACGCTTCCTGCTGTAGGTTTTTTCACATCCGAAGGACTTGAGTGCTTATATGTGTTTTGCAATTTTGTAATTCAACATGACTTGTAACATCCATGTAAATAAGCTTTTAAAATTACTCAACTACAGCAGCTGTTGTGTTTTATAGGATCATCACAGTGCATACTACTCAATTTACAAATTCATTTAAAGTGGCTTAACAAAGCTGTTTGATTCCTTGCTGATAGTGCAAGAGGCTCCCCCACAAGACATTGCCTGCACAAAATGGTATGCAATTTCATAACACAATATTTTGCTTTTATCAGAAGATAGGGAGTGTATTTCAAGTTGTTCCGTTCAGGACAAAGTGCTCTTGGTGTACTGGACAAGGTATTACACTTTTTCTGTGGAATATTTGCCTCTTACTGAAATACACAATAGCTATGATTCCTGCTATAAAAAAGACATGAAAGGAGGGTTAAAGGTGGTTGTTTGCCACCTAAGTGGTATTCTTGAACTCTTGAGAGGCTTGTAAAGCAATATAGCTTCAGAAGGTGATTGTTGTAATTAGACATACTGAGAGATCTTAGAGCCTAGCAGGCTCTCAAGTCTCTCTCTTGACAGAAATGTGAAAGACTAATATCAACGGAGATGAGGGTGATGCAAATCGTGGTGAACAGGCAGAACTCCACTTTCAAACAAATTGATCTTATGCACATCTTTTGATAACCAAGCAAAAAAGACAAACAAGAAAGGCACATACAGTCAACTCTTTGAGGATTTAGGTAATTTTCTTTAGCTCTCTCTTTCGCTGT
>JANJYP010106657.1:0-12285 GCA_024605115.1 Rastrelliger brachysoma | reverse complement strand
CCCAAACAGTCATCTCTTTCCAGACAATCTCCTCTGTGCATATATGTGTATGTATGTGTACACATTTGTTTTATTTCCCTTAAATTTAGCTTGTGCGGCTTATAGTCAGGTGCGTTTTATAATCCAGAAAATACGGTAGTCCTAATCAAAAAGATTCCATTGATTGAAACTGATCTTCCCACTTGCCCACCACTTACTATGTGTTTCTTCCCAGCTGTGTGGTTGATGAAATGGACTTCTCAAGTATGGAGCTGGATGAGGCGCTCAGGAAATTCCAAGCCCACATCAGAGTCCAGGGGGAGGCGCAGAAAGTTGAAAGGCTGATAGAGGCCTACAGGTAAGACATTCCTCTGAAAGCTGGGGACAGTACCGTCAGCCCCATCTCCCAAACCAGCTTAGACTTAATAATGGCCAGACTATAGAAATTATCACCCAAAGTTATGTGAATCATCCCTAGACTGAAGGAATTAACTGGTGTTTTTGTAAATAGGGTCTTCCATCAACTGAGACCAACTGAGGATTACGTGACATTATGGTCATTACTGAGTTCATTACCATGTTTAGTATTTACCACCAACACAGCGTGTATGATTAATAGGTGGCATGAACTAGCTTTGCACCATTTCAAAAACACCATTACCCTCTAAAACAGAGGTGACACCAGTGTCTTCCTTTTATACTCTCAGACAGAAGTACAGCAATGCAATTTCAAATCCAGACTTTGTTCTATCACATCATTGCAAAAAATAATTTGGAGAAAATTAGTTCAAAAAAGTTGAGAAAACCTCCCTTGGGCTCACTGACGGATGTTGTTTGCCCCTCATTTATTCTCTCCAAACGTCTGGTAGGAAGGTGCTCTAATGCCCACAGAGAATTTGCTTCGATCAGCACAGAGCAAGGACATTTCGGCCTCAGTAAACACTGAAGTCACTGTTACACTGGGGAGATAATGATAACTGATCATCTGGAGCTCGACTGCAGCCTACTCCAAATATGATCATGAAGTTGCTTATAGTGATATAGGAAGATGTTAAACGGCCTTATCTGGTGGCTATAGGCGTTATTGATGGACTTCAGTCATACTGGCTCGTGTATTTTTGACTTAAGGCTATGGAGCATTATTTAACTGACTACCACACTGTATGCAATATCAATATCAATACAGATAGCCTTAGCTAATCACACAGAGACTTATTGATTTATTTTGCCTTGAAGGGAAGTCTTTATATTGTATCTATGTGCCGTCAAAGCTAATGTAAGCAACACGCTCCAGCAACTTATAGCTCCTAAGTCAAACGAATGTGTCTAAAAAAGTACTAAAAATAACACTTTTGGAGAGAGAGAGGTGGTGGGGGGGGGTCTTTTGGAGGGGTGGGTTGTGTAAACAGCATCTAAGCATTTACCCTCTGAACAACATTCAACAAGACTGCTATGCACTTTGTATTCCACAGAAGCTACTTAGCCTAGCTTGGTAACATTTGCATTGACTCCCATTAGATTTTGCTTGCTGTTCACGTACCTGCTGAATCATTCATCGCTCCAGCATATTTAGCACCGCGTTCATCCCACATTATGGAAAGGATAACGTTAGCCATCTTTCTTAATGCTCAGGATATTTTGTTGGCAAATGCTCGGCTCTTAAAACTCACAGCATCTGGTAGTCCTGTAATCTCAACACTCTCTATGGTACTCTAAGATTTAAAGCATGATTATACAGATTCTAAGAGTGATGTACCAAATAACTACACAAGTGAATGTGAACACCAAGTAGATATGAAGCCTACTTTGTTGATTTAATCGTAAAACTTTTAAAGTCAGTTGAAGTTTAAATTGTCTTTGTTCAACATCCTCTTCACAGCCAACGCTACTGCATCTGCAACCCTGGTGTGGTACGCCAATTCAGGAACCCAGATACCATCTTCATCCTGGCCTTTGCCATCATCCTCCTTAACACTGACATGTACAGCCCCAACGTCAAACCTGAGAGGAAGATGAAGCTGGAGGACTTTGTAAAGAACCTTCGAGGTACTTTGTTCTTCTTCCCTGCATCACCTCCAGCTTACTGTCCCTGAGCAAGGATAAATATTCACCTCAAATTGAGTTTTGCCCATGCCTATTGCTTTGATTAATAGACGTGTCAATAAGTTTTTTTTTTGTAAGTCATGGCCAAGTGAGTTTTACTGGTGAGGCAAAGCACTTTTAAGTTGCCCTCAACAGATTTTGAGGGTATTAGAAACGGCTTTGTGGCATGGCTAATTCATTTCTCTGCCTATTGGAGTGCCGGTAATTAAAGTATAGTATTGAGTGGAAGAGAAACGCACATCCTCAGAGAGCACTGTGAAGGACATTCCTGCCTGTATTGTGAGATATATGTGCAGCACAGCGGTATGTAAGTAAATTCTAAGGTTCATCAACTCTCATAAATCTGTGAATTAATCATTAATCCTTCTCTTTCTCTCTCTCTCTCCCGCTCTCTTTTCTCTCTCATCCTCTGACAGGGGTGGATGACGGGGAGGACATCCCCAGAGAGATGCTGGTAGGGATATATGAGCGGATTCGAAAGCGGGAGCTCAAGACTAATGAAGATCATGTGTCCCAGGTTCAGAAAGTGGAGAAACTTATTGTTGGTAAAAAACCGGTGAGTTTGAATTCACCCGTGGGTTACTAGGAGTAAGACCATTCCTTCTATCTGAATCTAGCAGGAGCATACACAACCAAATGACCTGTCACAGAGAGCACTAGCTTATTCATGGCCAACATTTTCTAAAAGCGAAAAAGTAATGAAAGAGCATTCTTTACCAGAACATACTCTCTTCACTGTTACACATCAATTCAAGACCTGAGACCTCCATGCTGAATGACTGCAATATGTCTCTTGCCCCAAGTGCCGGTCGAGAAAAGTACCATCTGACACACTTATAATAACTAAGATAAACAGCCTCGCACCCAATGATCTTGAAGGTGTTTACTTGAAATCCCACTTTTCCTTTCAGGGGGCATGCTTCTCATCCATCATGAACAAAAAAAAAAAAGCTGACACAAACTAGAAACAAAACGTAGTGAAAGGAAGAGGGTGTTTAATCTTATGAGGGACACATACATGTTCTGTCTATGACCCAGAAAGGCAGCACTTTGGGCCCATATTTCTTATTGAACATTACATAGAATGTTTGACCTTTGATGATGACTGATCTGTTCTTTGACGGCTGTAAAATGTCTTTTGTATATATCTCTTACTCCACAGATTGGCTCTTTACATCATGGTCTGGGCTGCGTAAGTATCGCTCTTCCTGTCATCAAGCAGTCATCATCTGTTATCAGATGTTTGGTACCTAACACTAACCCTGATTGTGTGTGTGCAGGTACTATCCCTTCCCCATCGGAGGCTGGTGTGTTACTGCCGACTTTTTGAAGTGCCTGACCCCAACAAACCACAAAAGTTGGGTCTGCACCAAAGGGAAATCTTCCTCTTCAATGATCTGCTAGTGGTACGGCAGATTTTATTCTTGTAGCACATCAGGAGCCTATTTTCAGAATGTCACAGTAAAAGTCTAAAATGCTGTATATTGTCTACATCTTTATAGGTTACCAAAATTTTCCAGAAGAAAAAGAACTCTGTGACATACAGCTTTAGGCAGTCCTTCTCACTTTATGGGATGCAAGTGCTGCTCTTTGAGAATCAGTGTAAGTACCATTGAGATACTTTATGTTTGCTACTGAGAGAACCCTAATTTCTATCAACTCCCCTTTGTGGATACAGACTAAAATGTTGACATCATTACTCTTTAGATTACCCCAATGGAGTCCGGCTGACCTCGGCCATTCCTGGAGCTGACATCAAAGTCCTCATCAACTTCAATGCTCCCAACCCTCAGGACCGCAAAAAGTTTACCGACGATTTACGCGAATCCATCGCCGAAGTCCAAGAGATGGAGAAGTACCGGATAGAATGTGAGCAAAATTTATATGCTTTTCCTCTTCATATCTATTATTAACGAATAGAACCAAGATTTAGTTGCATTAGTCGTAATGGAGGTCTGTATCAGCGTCAACTTTGCATGTGTCCCCTCTTATAGCTGAGCTAGAAAAACAAAAAGGGGTGGTGAGACCCAGCATGTCCCAGAGTTCGGGGCTAAAGAAGGAAACGGGCAATGGCAACCTGAGCCGAGCGAGCCTCGACGACAGCTATGCCATCGGTGAAGGTTTGAAGAGGAGTGCCCTCAGCAGTTCCTTGCGTGACCTCTCAGATGCAGGTAAAATTAAGGATCGCCTTAGTAACCTACCTTCTCATGTCTCATTCGTTTGCTAGACAAAGTAGAGTGTGTACCCGAATTGGATGCTGGCATGAAACTGTTCACTCTTGGATGTTAATGGAAACTTGGAAAAAGCCAAGTTCCTGTACAGTCTTGATTTGGGTGTTAGCCACTACAACTGACATGCCAATGCAGAGTCATGAAGCCAGCGAAGCAAAGCGATAGAGATGGGTGTGTTTCCTAATGGGCCCAGGTGTAATTTACTCGAGGCCATCAACTAATGATCCAGCATCACAGACAGGGGAGGAGGCAGTGTTATGTAGGTCACTGCGATCAATTTGAGCGTCTTAGCGGTAAGAGGAATTAATGTTGTGCACTTGATTCAGACAGGGCTTCGACAGTCCATACTACAGAGCTGCTCAAACCAAACTCAGTGACCTCAACACCAGATTCAGACTAGTGAGGCAGCATCAGAGAACAGAGCTCTTAGTTTTTTCTTTTGATCAGTGCTTTTGAAGCTGTTAGCTAAGCTAAACATAGCACAGTTTAATTGCAGCCTTTACACAACCCAAGAGATTGAATATTTTTGAGACATATATTTCTCTTGGCGGTTGTTATAGCACTATTCTGTGTCACTAAAAATGAAAAAAATTCAATTTTCAGTTGATTTCAGTTCATATAAAGGTGACATGACAATCCCTTAAAAGGGAACTCTGCTCATTTCATACATAAGTTGACACAAGGTCAATTTACCAGGCATGGGGAATGCTATCCAGTCTCTGAACAATAGGACAATGTCTTCTGTTACTCCAAAAATAACTGATGATGTCATCAGGGTAATGTCCTCTTGGGTTTAGAGACTATACATTTTTAACAGAATGCCTGGGTTGCAAACTGGAGGCATGGAGTTTGAAAGAAGTTGGCATTGACAAGGCATGCAAAGAAGCCACAGATTGCATTATGGGAAATGTAGGATTAATCTTTTTTAAACTTTACCAATTTAAAGTTTAAACTGGATATTATGGTTACTTCAATTCTGACCATACTTCTTTTAATCTGTGTCTTATGACTTCCCCAATATCATGGAAGTTCAGTACTAAATTGCTGGAGTCACCTTTAATACAGCCAGATTGCTGTATTAAGTATTTTATCTATGAAAGGTCTCCTGCCAGCTGTACCTTAAGTTGCTGTAGACACCCGAGGAAGGTCCTAGTAGCTGATTGTGTTGTGAAGTTATAACAGCAGCTTCCCTTTACAGTAGTCCCCCGTTCGACTCCCTCTGCTATACTGACAGTCTGCCGCTAGCTAAACCTGTCACCTTAGGGTGCTAGCTCCCCCGATGTAGACAGAAGGCATATGCAACTCCACGTCTTAACCAGGCGTGTCTAATCTGTCATGTTACATGTCCTGGGCAGGCAAGCGTGGGAGACGCAGCAGTGCAGGATCACTAGACAGCAATATGGAAGTAAGTAGGATGCAACTGATGCCGAGCTGTCCTCTGACTTTATGTTGTTCACTCCGAACACTCAAGTCTCTGTTTCCATTTTTTCTTTGTAGTTGACAAGCTTTTTTTCCTGTTTTTTGGTGGTGTTTTTTGTTGTGAGCACCATATTCTCCGTGCATGCATGGGGCTGAACAAGAATGACTCGCTGTGGCTGACACATGTTAACCCTTCATGTACAGCATGACACAACTAATAATACTCCTGACTCACATTCAGCCTGCTCTGTGTTAAACTTCCCCTTGAGTCCTCCTCTTATGTTTAGTTTGGTAGTTTTAGCCACTTCCTGAATTTTGTACTTTATTCACTTAAAGTGGACCTGGCCGTGCTCTATTAGTTGCTACTGCATGTTCTCACAGTTTGAAGTGATCGACTCTAAACACTACTTCCTGTCACTGACCCCTGGCCTTGACATTAAGTTCTTCCCCTTCTATTTTTGTCTTTGTATGTAGCCAGCAATGTATTGTAGTGAAAAGGTTCATACCATGATGGAACAGAACATCTGTTACTTCATACTCACAAGCCAGACAGTTCTTTGACCAGATACCCATTTTTTGTGGCTAAGCTAGCTTGATTTGACAGAAGACTGAGGTTTCCAGTTTTTGTTGTCAGAACAATAGCACTTTAAAGTGTAGAATTTAATATCCATAAGTGTGTTTTAATCACCTGAAACTAAGAGATGTTGTGTTTTTGTTAGCTTAGATGAGCCCTTTATATCTACACAGGAAGTGGATCCTCCTTCACAGCACTAGCCATGTTTCTATAGTAGACCAAAATGGACAAACTAAGCACTGACTCTAAAGAGGACTTTTCACATTTTTTTTTACAAGATTTACTCATCATTTCCGTAAGCATATAGTCCTCTGTAGGCTATTGAAAAATTAGCAAGATTTGTGTAATTATCTCAAAATAACTAAGCTAACTGTTCGATGGCTTGCGTCACATTAGCCACAGATTAATTTACCCAGTTAAGATGAACGAGGTTCTTTTCCCAGAATTCTCCAGCTTTTGAAACCATGTCAGGTGACTTATCAGTTTTCAGTTTGTGCTCAGTATTAATTCTGGTCACAAAACTTGCACAGCCTTATTCTCATTTAAGTTTTAGCGATTACCGCTGCTCTGGCTGCAGGACACCAACATTATGTAGAATTTTCATAAACCTATTAACTTGTGTATTGATAAATTATACTCTAATCTTTCTGGTCATTGTGGACCCTTAATAAAATAATTTTCTGTCATAGAAATAGCCTAAATACAATACACAGTACAGTTGAAAGTAGAAAACATTGTCATTCATCATAATAAATTCATCAGAATGCTTTATCAGTTATGCAAATATATTGATTTAACATTTATATAAAAACTGATAGTCACATCATAACTCAAAAATCTTTTAGATTTATTGAGTCTTTGGTGAATACTTCAGTTTGCATGTCATGCATGGCTCTGAAAGATCTGCTTCATTTCTTTAACATAACACATTGTTTTGATGTTATTCTGTGTTATTGTGTTTTGAGTCTTTATTAAAAAAAAATCCTATGATGGTTTTGTTTGCGTGGCTAAATGAGAATTTAGAAATATCAAAACACCAGTTAGGTCAGAAGTTCACTCACAATAAACCTGAACTTGGCAGTTGAAAAGATTAGTCCTTATAAATGTGTTTACTGTACACAGGCTGCAACCTCTAAATTGGGAGCACATGAAAATAAAAAAAGGACACCGTAACCTTGGGAACCAGATATAATAGTAGGTGGAAAAGTCAACAGTATCTGCATTCAGAGAGAGGGGAATCTGAAGACTTAGAAGCTTGTTTGTGTGTTCATGACAGTGCAGATGCTGCAGGCACTGACAAGCTCTGCAAGCTGAGCCTCCAAACCATTTAAAGTGAGTCGACCGTGAGATGTTAGCATGGATAGACAAACAAAGCCAGTGAACCAGGAAAAAGATATGGAGACACTTTTTCCACAAGGCAACAAAAGCCAATCATGTGAGATTTTAGATCACGCAGTTGGTGCTACTGTGTGAAGAACTCAAAGCCTGTGAACACTGTACGAACTATATCCACGGCTGTTCTGAATTGACAAAAAATGAATTCATAGCAAGTATACTTTGACTTTATCTACTAGTCTGCACCCCACCGGACATCATCAGTATCATATCAGTAGTCAGAAGCACACTGTGTCTACTGTTTGTCTGTCGTGATCTGACTGTCTTCTCTTCTGCAGGGGTCCATCATTAGCAGTCCTCACATGCGGCGGAGAACTCCCTCAAGCCGAGACTGCCCATCCCGCCACAGCGGCCAGTCCCTGCCTAACTCCTCCTCTCTGCTGGGGTCTCTTTTCGGCACCAGGCGGGTGAAGTCTCCCAGCCCCACTCCTCAGACCCCTCACCCAACCCTCATCTCCCACACCCCGCACCCTTCCAACCTGCACCACACGGCCCGGTCCGAGACAGAAACGCCCGTCGGTATGCACCCGCACCATGCCCAGTTCTGCCACATGACCCAGAACCCCCCGCCTTACCACCACCACCATCACTACCACCCGCCGGCTCACTTGCAGCACCCGCCGCACCAGTACCACCCTCCCCCGTCCTCTCACGGGCAGCAGCCGCCCTTCCCGCCTCACTCTCACACGCAGCACAGCCACGGGAGCCACTCGACCCACTCGGGGCACTCCTCCCACTCGACGCACGGCTCCCACCACCACGGCCCTCCGTCGGCGCCCCCGCAGGCACCTAGCAGCACCAAGCCCAAGCACAGCGGCATCAGTACAGTGGTGTGAGGCGCAAGGGGAGCCTCTCTTGAACTGTTTGATTTTACTCCAAGCTCTCGGCTGATGAGACGGTCACACTGTGCATCGCCGGTCTGCTTCTCCAGGAAAAATGTGAAGCCAGACGAGATCCTGTGCCTCCTTCAGCATTTTCTCTTAGAGGGCAGTTTATTCAACACAATTCCTTTTTTTTCCCCTGGTTGCTCATTTTCAGATCATAACTCACGCCTCAGGAGCAACAGATGACAACGCAAGAGCATGCACAAAGACCACACCTACTGTTTCTCCTCAGTCAATTAAAGGAACATGAACAAATATCTCGCTCACTAGTACTTTACACAAGACGTAAATAGTAATCTTGACTTTAGTGTCTATAAAAGTGGTTTGAACTAGTGTGAGGATAGTTTGACTGAACAGACAGGCAAACAAGACAAGACAGACGAGACGGTCAGCCTCAGCAGTAGCCGTACAAATATTTAATATAGCGGTAGCTCACAGTGCACTGTGATATCTCTGTTAGCAGTGATAAATGTGCCAATTATCGAAGCATTTACTAATTTAGTCACAGAAATTGCTTTATGTATATTGTGCATATAGTATTTTGTAAAATAATATCAACTGTTATAATTATTATTACAGGACAAATGGCATCAGTTACAGATCTCAGTATTATACTCGCACATAGGGGGCGTAGTTTCACCATTAAAACCAATCAATGCTTTTTCATTAGGCAATGTAGTACGCTGGATTACTACCGTATATGGTTGCCTTTGAGTTAGAACTCTTGAGATTGCCGACGACCACGCGTATACACGTTCGTCCACCGCCGCACTCGTCACCGGTTCTCAGTCACGTCTCCACGGTGACTGTGCCGAGTAAACAGATTCATCTTGAATGTCCGCCCTTTCAGTACTAGCTGCTCGACCGCCGTCATTTTATTTTTTTAAGACTATTTTTTCAGAGTCAGAGAAACATTATCAAATGCTTGTCAGATGTTTGTTGGGCTGCGACCTGGTAGGATTCTACAAGCCCGTTCTATAGGAGGAGGTTTTTTTGGGGGGGGTTTTTGGATGATGTTTGCAGAAGTGGGAGGAGTCAGTGGGAACTGTGCAGAAGGGACAACGGCAACCATGACTGTCCAAGTGTCTCTCCTGACATGGAAGCTCTCAGCTGGCTGAGTGTGCCCCCCTGTCCCTCTCTTTTGGTTTTACGTCTCTTGAGCGTCGAGTGCTGTTTACTCTCTCTTTCTTTCTCCTCCACAGCCACATGGACAGCCACTGTTAAAAAAAAAAAAAAAAATCAATAATTATCATCCTCCGACGGTGGTGACACTTACGCTTCACTCACCACAAATGACAGTTTTATATCAATCATCATTGTAGACATATTATATGATGGCTGGTTATACCTCCCGGCTATCCTGCGCACAGTATCCGTGGTGTGTGTGTGTGTGTGTGTGTGTATAGAGTGGAGGCAATGGGCTGGAGTGCTGGAGCATATTCTGTTGCGGTGTGCAGCGATAGACACAGCACTTGTTCTACGTAGCTGATATCAGTGGCAGAAATTAGTCTGTATCTGCTTAAAGACTATGAGATGGATTTTTTTTTTTTTNGCCCCCCCCCCCCCCCCCCCCCCATTCAACGTCCTTTGTCATTTCTTCCTCAATATTTCAGTGAAGTGCAAGTATCCACATGGATTTGGAGCGACTGGACCTTTCGCACTGATCAAGAATGTCAAAGAATAATAATAATAATAATAATTGCATGTAACAATGTATTTTAAGGCTATTTTCTAACTATCCTTGTATTCCCAAACTTATTACCAGTGTTAACAGTTGTTGAAAAATGAATGGTAGAATAGCTTTGACTTCTTCAATTACAACTTAAAATGAAGTCACCCATGTATTTGTGTCACTCCAAAAAGGATAAATCTGTATCTCTCCTGATCCGCGTACATTTAGTAGTTTATTGGATCTTACGACGTGAAGCTGGATGTTGAGAGGAAAGGTCTTGACCATTAATGAACAGACAGTGATGAGAATAACGGATGGAACACTGTCTCTTTATTTATCATGTGTCTGTCAGTGGCTCGCACATTACTGTTGTCAAGTTCAGTAGATCAGTATTCTCCCACCAGGTATCACTTTTTAATAATAGGCCGTTTTAAAAGGGAGTTTCTCAATTGTAACTAAATATCGTAATTAAGGGTTATGCTTTAAGTAGAGAAAAAAAAACACCAATATGAACTTTAGAGTTGCCAAGTTGTGAAAATCTCCAAGGAAATAAATGTTATGTAGTCATTAAAAGTGTATTTCCAATAATCCATCAAGTCTGGGGTTGTAAAGCTGGTTGGCGATAACGCTCAAAGAAGCATATCAATGTGCTCACAAAGGCAGTAAAAAAAAAAAAAAAAAAAAAGAGCGCGAGTTGGCAATTCCGGTCGATACTTCGCTTTTCAAAAAAATGCTCTGAGAGAAAATGCTTTCACTGTATTTGACATTTCGTTGAGAAACACGAGGAGTAAACATGACTTTTTGTTTGTTTCCCCGACAAAACTACGTAGCGTAACTTTAATTGAAAGTGAAACGCTTATATGAAATAAAGTTTTATCCCTCTGGGGGAAAGGAGTAGAGCGCAGGTACTGTTTCACACAACAAATGCCATGTATTTGAGTGTGGCTGCTGTTTAGGTTCTCGCATTTTATACCAAGAGGAGATGTGTCAAGGTCTAGGTGGCTTACTGCTTCTTGCTAAACAGTCTCCTTTGGGAAAACATTCTAGGACAGGAACACCATCTAAAAAAAGGGAATTGACACAACTTGGCAACCTACGTGTTCTAGTCAAGGATTTATAACTTGAGCCGTGAAGCATTAGTTAAGTATTTAGTAACCATTAATGAAGCCATTAATCAGCACTCGTGAATCATTTATAAAGAATACCTTATTAGAAAGTGGTACCGGCATAAGACTCACGATCCAGGATCTATGTACTCTACTGTAGGGTACTCAAAAAAACTTATAGTTATAGTTGGCTCTGGTATGTTAAATTATACAGCACCTGTAATATAGTTTATGTTCTGCAGAGACAGGGAAGTGCCAATATTACATGGTCGTAGCATTTCAAAATCAGTTTTCTACTGAAGTAGATTGGGGACCAGATTGAATTAACGCAACGTTACACTATATTTGACGAATCTCAACCTCAAAGTCTGGTCGTCATTGTCTAATTGTCGAAAGAAAGCAGCCGAGAAGACAGCTAGCTTTATTGAATTTTAATGGTTCTCCATATTATATCGAATAAAGTGTTGTCAAGTCACCATCCTCCAGTTCCTCCAGATGACTGATCTATTATAAGAAAAAAATAATAACCTGTCCAGATTCCGTGTGAGGTGCTTTGTTGCATGCCATTGATGCCTACCGTTTATTTTTTTCATTTCTTTCTGGGGTTTTTTTTCCTTTGTTTTTTTTAAAGTGTTATTCTAAATTGAGCGGCAGGCTTGAATAGACCCCTAAAAAAAAAAAAAAAAGTTTCAGTGTAGCTTTTGATTTCTCTGATTGATGCTTGTTTACATTTACATGATTTCTGGCCTGCTAGTGTGTCTCTTCATTTTAAACAAAAAGCTGTGTCATTCTTCTCCGGCATGCATTTCACATCTATTTCTGTTGTACAGTATAAAGACATGGCAGTGTACTGCTGAGTGTAAATAGCAAAAATCCATCTGGGGAAATGTAATGTACGTTGATGAGGTTAAAAAAAAAAAAA
>JANJYP010106613.1:0-10408 GCA_024605115.1 Rastrelliger brachysoma | reverse complement strand
TCTTGTTAAATGCTGAGTATCTCAACTCTTCAGGGCTATTACAATCCTACAAATGAAGCAGTTTGAAAAGGAAGAGAAAGTTCTGCTTTGCTTGCAATTCTTATAAAACAACTTGTTACGAATGCCAGGTTAATATATTTTCTCTTGTAATTGAATGTTGCCATCATCTTTTAAAACAGTCTGTAGCATGTGGTTTTGTTTCAATTATTTTGCATACGTATCCATTATTGAGACAATTCAAAGTGATGTCTGTTGTTGTCACCTTCACAGGTGCGCAACGTGAGATGCATCAAATGTCACAAATGGGGCCATGTGAACACAGACAGAGAGTGTCCTCTCTATGGGCTGTCTGGTATCAATGCCAGCTCAGTGGCTTCAGAGGAAGCAGCAGGTAGAATGCATACAATAATACATGTCATTATTTCCCTTGCTGTTCTTTTGTATTGTATATGGTGATTTTATCAAATCAAGATTTATTGTTGGTATGCTTTTAATCGTGTGTAAAAATCGACTGTTTTATATACAGATTTTATATTGATGTTTTAAATTGAAAGAGTAAATGATTAAATAATTGAAATAAGCATGTTAATATTAACAGAGAAATATGTATATATTCCAAATTTAATTCATACATAGATATTTTACCTGAATATACATATTTCTGTTACACATGCAAGGAGAAATTGCTAAATAATTGTACAAGAGAACAAGTGGCCAGAATATGTCCGCTGCTTGATATTTGCAGGTAGCGGCTGAGCTTTTGTGTATCAAAAACATTGCTGCAGGTACACCTACTGTATTTCTTCTCACGGGTTTCAGCTGGAGCTCCCAGTCTTGAGCTGATTCTGAGTTCTGCAATCAGCGAGCTGAGTAGTAAAGTAATAATGTTTACCCTGGGAGAGTCCAGTCAGTGCATGGTGTTGATGGTGGAGTGCTGTAATGGTCCCCCTCCTGTGCCGGGAGGAAAAAATGTAATTACTGTGTATTCTGATTCCCTTAACTGCTGCTTTGGCAGAGAATGATATTGTATGATTTACTCAGCCGGAAGTGGAGTGAGTTGATTTGATGTCCCATTCTGTTAACAAAGCCGCCCCGGAAATTCCCACTGTGGAGATAGTGGTTGGCATGGGTCTTACATCAATGGGACTGTGAGGCTGTGATTTGTGCTAACAGGTCCGTCGATGCACCCCTCGGAGTTAATGGCGGAGATGCGAAACAGTGGGTTTGCCCTGAAAAAATGTGTCCTTGATAGGAACGCTACTGTTTGTGATCCATCGCAGGTAATTGTCTGTCTCACACTCCCATCTTTACACACATAGGATGATATACAAACACACACAATGCACTGTTACGCTTGACAGAGTAAAGACAGAACTATGTTTTTGTTCATTGCTTACATACATTTGCTGCTATGAATGGCTAGTTAGTGGGACAAGTTAAGTCAAGTGAGCAGATTACATGAAACAATCATTGTTTCAGATATGTCTTCTGTTGTCATTCTGATTTCAATGTAAGCTCCAGTGTGCTGTGTACCTCAACAGGAATATGTTGCGAGTGAGGAAGAGGAAGATCCTGAAGTGGAATTTCTGAAGTCATTAACAACCAAGCAAAAACAGAAGCTCCTCAGGTAAAATGAAGCACAATTTACAAATTTTAATTCATTGAAACTTTAAGGAACACAGGAGTTAAAGTTCTCAGGCACCGTGTCTGATTCCAGACATAGAGCTGTTTTAAATTCATATAATGCTTAATTCAATACATTGTACACATTTGCTCCTCCACGCCTTTCCACAAATCTTTTCTTAATTTAATCACTAGAAACAAACTTAAATAGTGAATATTGAGCATAGATTACATGATTGTTTTCTTTACACGGTTTGAGTATTTAGAAGCCTTAAGATTTACAAGATTGCCACATATTCTTTCAGATGTGTTTCTGATATGTATTTAAAGCATTTATACAATACACCAGATGTTATAATAGATAAATGCATCTAATGTGTTAGATAATTTACTTTTTGATGCAGAACATCTTCCTTAAACCTTGATTTGATTCATACACATTTTTAATAATAATATCCTATGTTTGTTGAAAAGTGTTAGCTGAATGTTGGTGTTCCTTTGTGACAGAAAACTTGATCACCTGGAAAAGCAGAAAGCCAAGAAAAAGAAGAGCAAAAAGCAGAAGAAGAAGAGCAAAAGAAAACACAAGAAAAAGCACGAAAGTAGTGACAGTTCGAGTGAGTCCACTGATAGCAGCAGCAGCAGCAGTGATAGTGGCTCAGATTCAGATAACCGCAGCAAGTTCAAGAGCCAAAAGAGAAAGAAGAACAAGAAAAAAGAATCCTGCCGGGATAACAGCTCGGAGAGCGAGAGACGAGTCAAGAGTCAGAAAAAGGCCTCTTCTCACAGGAGCAGGTCACCGAGCCCTTGCACTAGACAGAAGCGGCCTGAAGAGGAGTCCAGAGATTATAGACAAACAAGGACAGAGAGGGGAAGAGGCAGGAGTCGACAGCGCAGCCTGGACATCAAGATCAAGCTGGAGGGAGGTCAAGAGAGAAAGAGGCACAACAGCAGGGACAGCCAGAGACCTAGAGGCTCCAAGTCTGGCTTGGAGAGAAGTCGGAGCCGCGAGAGAGGCAGGGAGGACAGAGGTAAAGACAGGCATCACAGTAGAGATGGTGAGAGGAACAGAAGTAACACAGATGGAAGGAGAGGCAGAACAGCAGATGGGAGGAGTAGAAGCAGAGAAAGGAGGAAGGAAAAGGAGGGCAGGAGAAGAAGTAGAAGTAGGAGCAGGAGTAGGGAAAGAAGAGAGAGAAGTCAAGATAGAATAAAAAGAAAGCATTGAGTCTAATATTGGACAAAGTTTAGGAAATATTTGGGATTTTGTTGTTTTTTTTTTTTTTTGCAGTGATAGTCACCACTGTGCTCCTCTGTTAAAAATGGAAATGATAACATAGGCGCGGGTCTCTTTTCCTCCAGTAGAGGGAAGCAGTCGACAGAAAATGTCAGATGCAGCTCCTTGCACTCTGTTGTCTCTAATGTATGAAGGGATCTGAATTAATTGATTAACATTGGAAGCAATTTGCAACTATGATCCGCTGATGGGAAAATGTTGGACTCATTTTCATGGTCAGTTGGCCACTAGAAAGACTGTTTCTGTAGCTNATTTTCATGGTCAGTTGGCCACTAGAAAGACTGTTTCTGTAGTTGCAGTTTTAACTCTTTTATGAATGTGGTTTTTTTTTTTTTTTTTTGGAAATATCGACATTGTAAGATGTAACGCTAAGACGGGTGGTTCCTGGAAGAAAAGCAGAACTGCATTTAATTTTTGATTAAATTTTCAATCCTCCCAATTTATTGTTTTGGTTTTGTTTTTATTTTCTTTTTTGCAGCGTGTAAAATGAATGTTGGCGCCATAACTCTTATGAGAAATTTTTTTTTTCTGTAGATTGAATGCCACTAAATTTACATATTTTCAGCTCAAGACACCTGATTACAAATTATTACAATTTTGCGTAAACATTTGTTTAAAAATATAAATTTCCACACTGTTAAATATGTCCTGCTGGGTCTTTCAGCCTTCAGACTTCTCTGATCTTTTCTGACGGTATCACAAAACAAATATTATTTCTGCACAAATCTACGAGTAAACACAGTCTACCATAAATAGAAACAATATCATATAGAAAAAAAAACAATCAGTGACCGCATATAGAGAGAATAACGCTGCCCCACATGTTTTATTCATACACACCAATATTTAATATTTTGATGTGGGAATCGATGTAGAATATAAATAAAATTATTTTTCATTCATCATATTTCATTTGAAATTTTCCAACATGTGAAAAATGTAACTTCCATTTTTATTTCACACATTTAATCTCCAAAAAAAAAAAAAAATCTATTTTGATCTCAATGGGTTTAAAAATGAACAATTAAAATGGTTTTCAAAAACAGATGCTAAATTTTAGTTTTAAAAGCTACAAATTCAACCTTTTTAACGTAAGTGTTGCCACTAGTTTGTCTTTTTATATTTTGATGAAATTCAAATAGGCAATCTAATTTGATAGTTTTCACTTGCTGGCCGTTTCCTTGAAGCCGGTGTTGCACAAAAGGAAATGAAAATAATTTCCCTCTATTGCCTTCTGGTCAATTTAACATCCTCTTCAAAAAGAAAAAGAGGGTGTCTGGATGAGATGCTTTTCCCTGACGTATTCCCAGTCCTGGACTCACGCTGTAATTATTCCCCGGCTTTTTCTTTGAGAGTCGGACGCTGCACTGGGTAAGCACAAAGAAGTCAGAGAGCATCCTTGAACCCTTTCAATGCGGGGCCACTGATATTCAAATAACATGCAGGCACCATGTGACTGCGCTGAGCAAAAGAGCATTTCAAATTCAACATTTGCATGTGACTCTTTGCCCCTTTCTTTTTTTTTCTAAAGTTTTAAAAAACTGCTACCATAACATCTCTGTGGCTCCTGGCAAAGAGGGAGAGAAAGAGAGGAACCACATCCTTATTCTCGGCCCATCGATTGGTATGCAAATGAAAAGCAGTTAATTTGGACAATTAGAATAAATATTCAGGGACCTTTGTCATCAAACCCCCTTGGAAACCCCCCGATAAAGTGAAACTGAACAAAAGATGTCTCGGAGATTAATTAGATATTTGATAAGACACGAATCCCTAATCGCAAATACAAGACACATGGGGCTGCGATGTGCTCGAAGTCATAATTAATACCATTTAACAAGATTTTCATTTGGGCATGAAATGTCTTTTCCGGGGCATTAAACATTGATTTATTCCATAGGGGGAAATAGTGAAAGTCAAGGTGTTTTATAGGCGATTTTAGGAAAAATAACCTATGAGCAGAGCGCACAGTTTAAAATAAACTGAATCATTAAAAAAAGATCCAAACCTAAGGCGCATCATTAAATAAAAATATAACAATCTACAGCACACAATAACAGCTTTTTTAAAGATGTTTTAATTACGATAAAATGAAAGTCTTATACGTGTGACTTTATACAGGTAAACATTTATATATAGATATTTTTAGCAAAGAAATAAAATGGGTAACCAAACGTTTAAAAAGCTGTGTACATACATATCCACAAAGTGCGTCCAAAGTAAACTCCCTGATTTCCAGGATACCAACACGAATAAAACAATCAGCCTAACATTTACATGAAAATAACACATAGTTTTAGTCGTCATATACAAGATGTAACTCACATTGTCCAACCTAGTTCAACAGGTTCCGCGCACTCTTTTAGCAAACATCCATTTCATTTTCAAGCTGACCCTAAAATTCCCTTTCAGGCCTACAGCATCTCACTCTGGATTTTCTCTAGATGGATTTACGAATTAAATACTGGTGACGCCTGTTGGAGAATATTTTTTTAGACTTTGCAGTCGCTTCTTGAAATATTTTCTCCTTTATGTCTGTCAAATAAGACCCGTTTTCAATGCTGTGCAGTTTTTTTGTTTGTTTGTTTTTAATCTGGTTTGATTTTGGGTGATCTCAGAAGCCGCATTAGGGCTCGTCGTGAGGAGATGGATCCTTAACAGTGATCCTGGGATTTACCCCTTCCAATATAAGTTCTGGGGACTCGGATCTCGGGGTCTCCAGGTTACTGGTGTCGGTGTCACTGTCGCTCCCCTTTTTGCCTCCTCCACCGGCCGTGTGCGTTTTGATGTGCTTGCTCAAATGGTCACTGCGCATAAAGCGCTTGTTGCACACCGGACACGCAAACCTTTTCTCGCCGGTGTGGGTACGAAGGTGTCTCTGGAGCTCATCGGAACGAGTGAACCTTTTGCCACAGAAAAGCCAGTTGCAGACAAAAGGCCGCTCGCCGGTGTGCCATCTCAAATGAGCTTTGAGGTGAGATGTCTTTCCATACACTTTACCGCAGCCGGGAATGTGGCAGCTGTGGAGTCCCTTTCTCCGCAGGCTGGCCCCGGCGGGTCCCAGCCGCTCAGCCTCCTGGCAGTTGGGACAGTCACATGTTGCTCTGCCGGAGTACCGCCTTGACGACCTTGAGGAGCTACTTATTCCTGAACTGCCGCCTGAAATCATGGCGTTGGCGGTAGAAGCGTCTGTGTAAGTAGGGATGACGGTTTTGAAGCCGTCTTGTGTTAACAGATGCTGACTGGTGGACAGTAGATGAGACGCAGAAGGGCTGATTCCAGTGGAGCTAAACGCCGAGTGGGTCAGCGAGGAGAAGTCCGGGTTGTAGCCACTTAACTGGGAGTGGATAGCTTGGGGTGTCCCGGAGTGCAGCGAGGTCTGGAGGGTGCTCGCAGGATTCTGGACATCGAGCCACGACCCGGGGTTAGTGTGGACATCCCACCATGAGGACGCCCCATTGGTGACATCACCAGAGATGGTTGAGTGGAAACCGGACTTGTACCACGACTCATACGGGTGAGCCATGCCCACCCGCGGGTAAAGAGTCTCTGCTGATGTGTGGACTTTTGAGATAAAAGCTGACTGTCCAGACTCTTGAGATGTGACGCTGGCGGAGTTGGAAAACAACCCGCTGTACTCTGTGGAAAAAGCAGCGGATGTCGGGGATGTGGAGGCTAAGCAAAAGGCGCTGTTGCCTGTGCCACTCGTCGGCGTTAGTCCTGTTGTCGCGCGGCTTGTTGCTACTGTGAATCCGGGCAGACTGGATCCTAAGTTACAGCTCGAGGACGACCTTTTCCACGGATGAAACCCCCCTTTTGAGAAAGCGCTCGAGTCAGGTAAAGTCGTAAGGGGACTGGTGTTACCAATTTTGTTGCAAGTTGCAGCCAGCATAGCTAGAGGTGTAGTTCCAAACCGTGGTTCTTCCTGAAAAACACAACAAAGCTCGAGTTAGAACAGGCATTAGACAGAAAAATACTTTAAACACGAAAACTGGGAACTAATGCTCATCATAACTGAACTTAAACTAATAAAACAACTATTGACATTACAAGGTTAGGCTATCTGAGATATGTTGGGACAAAAAGAGAATTATAGGCAATATATTGTTTTAACAAGGTATATAAATAAAACATATTGCAGAACTAATAATAATGAGACTTTAACTAACTGTCATAAAATATTGCCTGCATCAGATCAGAACAATATGTGTTGTGAGAAGAAAATACTTAAAAGTCCCATAAAGTTTCATCATCTTTCATCAAGAGACCGTCGAGCTTTGTCGGTAAATAAAGGCTTATTTGGAATAAGGAAATAGCTACAAAAACAAGTCAAGTTATGATAGCTAACACGGAAGTATCCTAAATTTTAATAGATGTGAAAACATGCATGTTTATGAAGACAAACACTTTCCTTTGGCAGAGGAAAGTGGGCCACAATAACTTTACGCACAACTTTTACGCACAAATAAAAAAAGCCAGACTCACCCCAAGTATAGACGTAGCCATATCCAGGGTCTGTGCTGTTGTGAGAGTGTCCGCGCTGTCAATGCTGTACGGCTCCAATGTGATTCAGACTCAACCGTGTTTGACTCAGGTCACACGGTTTCTCTCTTGGCTCGCAGCTCCCAACACTACCTAGTTGTAGAGAGCGTGTTCTTTGAAGTACAGCTGGCAAGGACGCGCAGCCAATCTAATAGCTGCATTCATGGCTGGGGTTGTAGTCATCCAATGAGAGACCTGACCGCAGACAGAAACACCAAAAACCCCGCCGTCAATCATCTGTTGTGCAGCCTCTGCTCAGACTGTCATACAAGACACGATTTGGTATTTTTTAATGCATACGGTTATTTTTATGTATTCTCTCACGAAGGCTCAATGTCTCCTTTCATTGCAGAATTGAGGTCAGACGTCAGTTCTCCAAGAGGTAAGCTTTTCATTAATTTTAAATCGGTTTTGAACAATGCTGACACTCTCCTGAGTGTTGGTTTCCCTTCTGATTTTCAATATTCAGATCATGCGCAACACGTCATTGAGAAATTGTTGCTATTTAAGCGCAGAGTACTCTGATCAATGTGAGAGGCTGTTGTTGGTGATGACTTTATCAAAACAGCTGGCCAGGGCATGCTACTGTGTGTTCGGCATCGCACATCTTATACGGCACTAGAGGAAAAGACTGATGTTACATGCTCGGTCTTAAAAAAATTAATATTCATACTGGAAACTCACAGATGGATTAAGTTTACTGAGGAACTCCAGAAGCAGCTGGCCTCACTTCTCCTTCCAAGAGCGCGATTCGATGCTTGATAGAACTGAATGTCACTGAATACAATAAGGCAAAACAGACAATGAAATGTAAATACAATCAAGTAACCTACAGAATCCTACCATCAACTTCTAGACAAAATATATGCGCGTCCATGCCCGTGTTCGCGCGCGGCCGTGCCGTATACGCGCTCCCCCTGCTTAGTTGTTGGGGGAGTGCAGGTGAGGGGTTAATTAAAAATGACAGCTTGCATGTTGAAGATCTGTTTTCAAAGACTAAAAAAATGTGAAGGCGGTAAAAAGTTTCAGCATCCAGGGGACGCCTGCTGAAAGGCCGCCAGTCATCTCCATTAGACTCATCTAACAAGAGGCATGATGCCTTGTTTTGTTGCTGAGGAATAAAATTTCATGCCGGTCAAATCACACACTTGATTAAATTGTGCACAATTAAAAGGATGTGTCGTTTCATCAATTTTCCTAAACTTGCGAATCACATTTTTTCTTTGAATATCACAATTCAATAAAGCAGGATATTCCATAGCTTGTTAAAGCGCCCAGGGATAATGGCACAATGTAAAATTGACCTGTTCTGATGTGAATCATCATCCTTTTAAAAGTTAAAGCAATTTTCTAGAGAAAGGCCTGACCGAAAGATGTGCATTACAGTATTCAAAACGGGTAAATAATGCTCCATTATAGAGTGTGAATGCTGCCAGTCAACACAGGCGCAATTTGTTCAAATACTCTTTTTTTTTTCTTTAAAACCCCACCTCTGGAAGGGTGAATAAAAATCAGTCTCATCAAATACCGAGCGCTGCCAAGAAAATTGAATCATTTTTGCAATCATGACAATTTGGCAGAGTGCTGTTAACAGTATTAAATGTCTGTTCTACATAAACAAAGTTGATTGTTGCTTGAAAAGGTAAATTAATTCAGGCGTTAAATGAAAATGAATGCAGAGTGTGAGGGCATTTCTTTTCATTATGATAAAAAAATCGGACAATAGATTTATCTTTTGATGAAGGTATTTTTAAAAAAATAAAAAACAGAATTTGACCGGTTTGTTTTATCTTTATTAATAGATAGGTTATTCAGTAATACAATTTTGCAATATCTTTTTGTTCAGATATTAATATTGTCCTCATTATTTCTGTAGTATTGTCTTAAAGAGGAGCAGTGTGGCCGTTTAGATTAATGACGCTTCCAAGTCTTAACAAAGAAATCTGCATAAGAATCACAGGATCTCTATTTAGTAATTCATGTCTTTTTATATACATATTCTTAAATAATTTGATAAGGAAAATTATTTGCCACAATAACCTAGAATAATAAAAAAAAAAATTCTGAAATTTCTTTTAGATGTTTACTTGTGACAAAAAGGCAAGAGCATGATCTTGCTATGTCATTCAAGTGAGAATTTTGAGTTGAATCTGTAATTCTGGACTCCATTTGTGAGCACTTCTCTGTGGCAATTAGGAGCCTATTACAAGCCATTAGATTGATCAATGTACCTTAAACAATGGGAATGATTTATTTGGTCGAACAAAATGCTCTGCATCTATTGTGATGGGTCTAAGTGGGGGTGCATCCATCAACAAAAGATAAATGATTAATTCAGACCTATTCATTTAAATTCTTTCTACAAAGGCAGCCTCACTTGCCTCAAATCCAGATTATTAGAGGCTCATTTTCTGTATGTTGAACCAGACTGACTTGTTGGATTGGCCAACGGTTTTTTGGTTGTGCCCCTGTGTGCTTTGATTTGTATTTCTGCTGAGGGAAGTTTATTTGAGGACATTTAACTAATTGTTGTAATTTTGTGTGCTCCTGTGGCTACACCTGTTTCTCTCTCAAATGGGGGTTGGATGAAACTATGACTACACGGATGTTATACGTTATTTCAGCTGAGGCTGTGCATTGTTATCTGATGACTGCACTTGTATCTGTAAATCAGTGGAAGCTTAGTAAAAAAAATGGGCACAAGTATGAATATTTATATCTTATTTTTCTTGCAGATATTTTTGGATTGTAACATTAGTTTAATTTGTTTCTGTGTTTTATTACGTGTATCTTTAAATGACAATGTCTGCANGGATTGTAACATTAGTTTAATTTGTTTCTGTGTTTTATTACGGGTATCTTTAAATGACAATGTCTGCATCTCATCTGCATTTATCATGTATTTGTTTTATGATTTCCAGCCTTTTTCAGCAATTTATATTTAAG
>JANJYP010106562.1:0-11436 GCA_024605115.1 Rastrelliger brachysoma | reverse complement strand
GGCTTGGATATTCACATAATGGCTATTATGTGAGGTAGCAACATTGCTATTCTATAATTTTCACAGGGCAAAGTTTATATATAGATATACATATATATAAATATATATATATAGATAGATAGTTAAATACTTATTTGTGTTAATGTATGTATTGGCTGCATTCTGCATGTTTGCTTGCGACCCTCGTTGAGACATTTTAAAGTGCTTCAATCTTTTTGTTTAGCTTGCCTTGACCAATGTAATGGGAGTATTATTGCCACTTTATTTTGCGATCCGTCCTGAGAAAAGAGCACCGCACTGAGTTAGGGAGGAGGATGGTGACTGGGAGGGTGCTATCATTGCCACCTGCAGAAAAAGAGAACCAAATTAGTTAGCCAGCTACCCCATTCGCTGCTGGACAACTTCCTCATCCTGCCTTTATCTTCAGAGTAGTGGACTGTTGTACCACAGGGCACTCAGCACAAAATGCGTTCTGGGTAGATGTATCCAGCTGTCTAGTATTGGGGTTCTTATGTTCCACATCCAGCGGGATATTATCCACAGTGTCACTCTCTGTGTATACCAGCACCTAGACTTGTTTAATGTTGTTGTTGATGTCATCTCTCTTTTTTTTGCACTCTTTCTAAATTATGAGGGAAACACGAAAGTGATGAATGTGCTCTGTTTCCTTTCATGTCTGGTCAGATCACAGCTGGACATGCAACCACAGGCAAACATGCACACACACTTACTGGCACCAACTACAACCTTTAACCCTGCAACTTTCTCTGCGGTCACACCTCTCTGTCACACTGACTGTAACAGAACCTTTGCTGTAAATGTATAAACATGTATTTGATTCCTATGAATTTTTTTTTTTTTGATATCCGACTATTTATGCCAGTATTACTTTTTCAGCAGGGTGATTGTCCTGCTGGGATATAGTAGGTTACTTGTTTCAGGTGCAATATGTCATCCTTTAGCATTCAGCAGAGTCAGGCAGTTTGTTTATGTTTAAGATGGCACTTTACTGTAAAATATGTATTCTGTTTTAAATATTACAGCGGTTGACTACATGTTAGATTATTTTTATATTATTTTATTTTTGTTGGTCACACTGCATTGTGCATCTCTAAATCTTTTAATTGAATGCCAGCATGGAAATGTAACTCAAGTGTTTAAAGCCCATTAGAACAACTGGAACAGGTCAGGTTTACCTGTGATTCGACACATAATTAAATATTATTTGGAAAGAAAATTAATGCTTAGGCAGAAAAAGTAAGATAACGTAAGAATATTTACATTTCAGTCATCCCTGAAACTTTAAATGTCCTAATGAAAGAAAATTACATATATATTTTTTTCTAAATAACCTAAGGCATTTACTGGGCAATTTGCATCTGTGTTTTGATTGATTTTTTTAAAAAAAACCTTTTGTTTAAATAACTTCCCTTTTTTAAGAATAAAATGTCTTTCCCAAAAAGGTAAGGCTGACCTGTCGGGTGTTGTAGTAAAATGTGCAATGGTTGAGTCTTCATTGACAGCAAACAGAGCTGCTGGCGTTTACTGTTTTATTCAAGATGAAGATTTTTGAATATACTTATACTTATACTTAATATAGTGTTGTGAATCTGTCTGTCTTGATACCAACATCGACCCTTGTAAATGGATAAAGACACTAAAGACTGTCATATTTTAGTCGTGCTAGGAGACATAACAGTCTTAACTTATAAGCTATTCAAAGCTTGTGTGTGTTTACAAGCTCATATTCGGTTTTATCAGCACCATACGTTCTGTCGATAGCTTAGATGTTCTTTGAGGTGCACGGTTTGTTCCTCTCTTCATTTTTCTGCAAAAAGGGAAAATCTGTGGCGTTTCATCTCTGCAGCACTTCAGACCAACAGAATTCAATGCTCTTTAAACTTTCGATAAAGGGATCTCTGGCATTCTTGAATTTTTGTGTGGAGGATGATGACACCTCCCACCATGTATACAACCCTTTCAAAGGAACCATCAAGGTCATGGGTTCCGATTTTCTTTACGTTTTGAAGCAATTCCTTGCTGGTTCTGTAACTGTACGGTCATGTATGAAGTACTTTTATGTACCTTATTGATTTGTATCTATTTTTGTGGACAGCTGGCATGATGTAAAATTAAGGACTTATACTCTTGGTATTTGCACACACTCTTCAGTGCGTGCCTTTTGTGAATCCTAGAAGACAAAAAAAACAGAAAAAAGTGTTGACAAGAGTGAAACAAAATGGAAGAAACATAAAACTTAAAAAGACATTTCTCAACCTGTATAACATCCCTATTCACTGCTGAATGTTCAGTCCTTTATAACCTCTATGAAAAAATACTGTTAATATTTTTCCATGTGATTTACAATGTTTTGGAGCTTGTATGAGACTGTGTGTGTGTGTGTGTGTGTCCCTTTGCTGTATATTGATTAGCCCAAAACATGAGCAGTTTTTATTGAAAGTAGGGAAAGCGACAATGCAAAGAGATTTCTAATTATCTCAGAAGAAATGTTTATAACAGGGCAGAGAGCGTTTGCCAAACTTGTCTAAACCCTTTGCTTCCTGCAACCAAATGGAAAGTTGAAATATTGCCTTTTTTCAAAGTGTAGTGTGGGTATGTGTCATTTAATGAGGTGCATTTACTGTGTTGCGTGGCGCATAATGAGTGGCAGGGCAGTAAAATGTGAGTGAGAGAGATTTAAATGTGTATATATTTATTTAAAAAAAAAAACAAAGCACCCACATTGTGGACCATAGTGAAGAGAATTCGAGGATCAGGGTTTTCAGATATGAACATTAACACCTTTTTCTCTTATCATGGCATTTACTATAGATTAGATTAAAAAATGCACATAGTTTTCATGCATTGTCTCAACACATGATCATTTAAATTACTTGTACACATACTATTGTTTTAAGTGAATTGAAGAAATTATCATGAAGCTGAAAAAGAAGGTAGAGGCTTCACAAGCAGCAGGGTTTACTATGGATGGTTACTGTTGGAGAGCTGTTGGCTTAGAGGTTTTTGAATGTGGAGGTAGCTGCATGAAAGCTGCTTTAATCAGATTGTTGATGAAGAGTTTATTGTAACATTTGGAAAAGGCATGGTGCATGTAGATTTTGGTATTTTCGAGAGGGAGATGCCGTATGTTATTGATTTGACAGAAGCTGGGCACTTAGCCGAGGTTTGAATGTAAAGGCTGTGGATGTTTCAGGTGTAAACCCATACGCTTACTGGCTTCCCTTTGAACATTCTGTAACCCAATTTTATCGTGTGCAAAAATTTTATAACGTATTCTCAATCAATCTGAATCGTTTCTTGAGTGCTATGTTAAAAAATGTATTATTTTTGTAAGGACAAAGGACGTCTTCAGAGGAGGAGGAGGAATAGGGTTAGAGAGGCAGCGTGGGCACAACCTGCCTTTAGTTTTTTTGTGAAAATGAGGGCTTGTTCAGTTTACAATGGCCTTATTTTGTGTCGGAGACATTGCTTCACTATTGTAGCACACAACTGAAAGTTTTGACAAATGTATTTTGCTTGAAATATTGTAATGAAGTTGTATATGTGATGTATAGTTTTATGAATGTATTTCTTAATCCTTACACCTGAACTGAGTGTAATTTTTTTCTCATCTTGTTTGCTATACTGTCTCTTGTAAGACTTTTCCAGGGACCTCGCCTGCATTGGTTCAGGCAGCCCCTTCTTTAACTGTACTGTATACTGTATGTCTTATTCTTTGTGTATCCATCTTATAGAACAGCTCTGTGGCTGAAACGCATGAATTCTGTCGGGCGAAACGCATTATTTATTTATTTATTTATTTAAATCGCCAACGATGGGTTTTGAGCAGAAAGTATTGCTATTCCCCAACTGCACCAATTTAACTTTTCAATTTACCTATCAAGCTGATGGGATTGTTATGATTTTTCTACTTCTTACTCGAAAATGTTTGCTGCATGGTTACTCTGATGATTTTCTTGTATTTAACCTTAATGATGGTATGACTATGATGATAATAATTATGAAAATGACAAATGACGGTGTTGATGATGTCAATTTGACCCAGTACCATATTGATGGGAAATCACTGAGATGCAAAAGAATTGTCAAAAACATTTTGTATCTTAAAGTAGCATGGACATAGCCTTCCATTTTCTGAATTACTTCTTCTGGCAATAACCATTGGCTGTAGCTTCTTCTTACTGTTGCTGAGGTTGTCACTCTTGAAGTGTTGCAGCCTCAGGCTGTATCTATTTCAGTTAACAATTGTGACAAATAATATATAAACTCAAACCCCATTTTGAGACATTTAAATGCAACTTAGACTTAACACCGCATGCAGTGCATTGTGAATAACTGCTATTTTATGATAGCCCATATGAGCGACAAATTTTAATTTTGATTTTGTGTTTGTACTTTCATTTTCTAAAGAAGCATGCATTCCACATGTCTGTTTGCTAATGTAGCAGCTGTCAACTAGAACTAAACAGACATCTTCTGGTAGTGATTTTTTTTAAACTACTGAGCTGATGGGCAAATTGTTTTTGCTGCTGAATATGCCAATATGTCTTCATCTACATCTATAAATGTCACAGCACAAGTTTCCTGAATAGCCACCCTGTCTTTTTAGCTGTCTGTCAGACTATATTAAGGCCACTGTAGCTCTCCTCCCCACTGTCAAGACAACCGTCATCTTATTAAGCCCAGCAAACTCCCAGACTAGACTAATTGCTTAACGTGGAACCTCAAAACAAAGTTTACCCTTTGATAATTTTGATTATATTTAGTAGACCCTGATGAAATTCCCAAGCACATATACTGTAGAAATGTAAAGATGACTGGAAACATCTGGTGAGTGGAACAAAATATTCAGCACAGTGAGACTGCTGGTGTTGGTAGATGAACGGTTGTCTTCTCTCGCTGGCCTTAAATCTTCCCACCAAGGAGTGTTCACAGAGTATGTTTTAAAGGGCAAAGCAGAGCAAAACGTCTGATGAAAGGATGCAGTTTAGGGCAAAGAAGAAAAAGGGAGCTGTAATTTTATACCTGTGCTTTGTAAATGTTTTCTATGTGCAGTATTTGATAATGTAAAACTGGTATTTTTGTGGTTTGTACGCTGCAAAATTGATTACTTAAGGTGCACGTAGTTTTGTAAGAAAATAGAAACAAACTGAGGAAAAAAAAAACATCAAAAAAAGAACATTTCAGATTCAGAAGCCTGTATTTGCATGCCCTTTGACATCTGGACGCAAAGTCAATAAAGTTTATTTGAATCACATTTCTCAGGTGTGTGTTCTTCTCTATATTTTAGAGCTATTTGAGGGTCATAAAATCAAATCTAGGACTAAACTGAGAAGTGACACATGGTTAAACACTTAAAATCAACACAATGTATAGAATTTAATCAAAACCATATTTATTTTGTATATTTTCACAGAGACAGATCATATGTTACATACATATTCTCAAATTGAATCAGTTAACTTGTGTAGACATGAAATCAAAGCGGCAAAGCGTATGAAAAATGCAGAACTAATAAAGTACAAGTTCAACAACCTTTGTTTAAGTAACATAATATACAGTGATATTCTGATAAAGAATAAAGTACACAATATCTTGATTGACAAGTACATAAAAAGATACATTCCTTTATTTGCTCTTATTTCACAGAAAATATACCAGACAAAAAAAGGAACCGATTACAAGGAACCTAAAGTTAAAGATAACCACAAATGAAAAAGCTCAGGTGGAGCCATGTCGCCCACACACAGAGATGGATTTCCATTGCTTTTCCAGACACTTATCATTGCACTTTAACTGCAGATTTGCTGTTAGGATACAGAGATGACACATTTTCTAATGGTAATATTGCTCTCGGCAGGGAAAGTGACTTGTTGCCATCCAACTGTTGCTTGAACTGCCACCACGTGAGCTGAATTTGAAAGGAACACCAGGCAAGAATATATAATGAATTTCTGAGGTGAGAAGGTAATGCTGCTTGTTTATTGGCAGCTATTAACATTCTCTCTTTATGCCACTGTGTGTTCATTTTTTTCTTATCTGCACCACTTACATGTTTATCTCCCTGTATTCAGTGGAGTGGCAACTTAACACCAAAGTGCTTCTTCAGAAAAAAAAAGAAGGAAAGACTGAGATTATTTACACTAATGGCTTCATGCATTTATCAGAATGAACATATTTAAAAATGCTTTTAGAGAAACCAGGGCAGAGAAATGGCTTGTGTGGGAGACGTAGAATATTCAGAGGTGACAGATTGTAGACATGCAATCACTTTTGCTTCACAATGTGGTTTGGTCAAATTGTAAACGCCTCTGCATGACCTGTAAATGCGTCACAGTTTGCTCCTAACTCAACAGTAAGACAATTATTGTAAAACGTAGATGCATTTAACAACTCGCCACAAACCAGTCTGCCACAGAACATTCAAAAGACACACTTGAACATTGCTTGATGAGAATCAAAAGATATCAAAAAAAGAAACACACCTCAGGTGCGTATACTCAAGGCGAGACGAGTACAATCGTGAACACATTCAGGACACACATTCATCAAGATTTTTTGTTGTCATGTGTCAGTCTTGATCAGAGACTGATCAACACATAGAGAGAAACATTCAAAGATACACATTCCAGAGACACATTCGGAATCTTAATTAACATATAGCACATACAATCAGAGTTAGATAAACATTCTTTTCATGCAATTCAGTGAAAGTCTGAAACATGACCATTCGGTACCTTTAAAGGTTTTTTTTTTGTCTCTGTTGCCACCGCTTTCTCTATTTCTCTCTTATTTACAGACATTCAACTTTATTTGAGGCCTCTATTGTACAAGGTAGATTCTTAGCTTTGAGGTGTGTGAGCATCAACTCAACATTTAAATGATGGCATTGCATGCAAGTGATTTGTTTTTTTTTAAGTGTCCCACCCTTGCTGAAGTAATAGCACAGTGAACTATTAGGCTCAAATATTCATCCTGTGAGAGCAGGTGTGACCAAACATACTATTAAAGGATTGAATTTACTATTAATCACTAGTTACGTGGCTATACAGAAGTAACAAAGCATATTGGACTGTACAACCATAATAAAGCTAGTGTTGATCTTTGGTCTCCTAAAATCCAGTGTAGGACTTTTGACATGTAAAGTCTAGA
Organism: Rastrelliger brachysoma; assembly: GCA_024605115.1. Classification (NCBI taxonomy): domain Eukaryota; kingdom Metazoa; phylum Chordata; class Actinopteri; order Scombriformes; family Scombridae; genus Rastrelliger; species Rastrelliger brachysoma. The sequence continues at coordinate 4,263 of JANJYP010106562.1, read as the reverse complement.
TTAGATATTGATTCTAAAAGAAGCCCTCTGTAAATTGAGTAGAAGACATCATAATTAAGTACAGTTTAGGCAGATTTCTGTAGCTGCTCTAACTTGTCTTTAACAGTGTGGATCTAGGAACTTATCAACACATAAAGGGATTTAAAAAATGTTGGACAGGTAGGAAAACTTAAGATTCTTGGTGTTTATGGGATTTTATTCATTTCCCCTACTTACAGAGATGCAAACAGATTCATGTCTCCTCTACATGTAGCTTTATGGTTATATGATTCTCCTAGCCTCACCTAGCTCATTTTCACTTGATTCCTGAATACTCTAGACTAATTAGCAGATGTTGATACCTTAAAACTTTGATTGTTTTTTAGGTTATCAATCTTTTAAGCCCTATATGCAAAAAAAGAGTAGTAGTTCTTTTAAGAATATAGTTATAGCTAGCCCCCTATGCAAACCTTAAAAAAAAAAAAAAAATTCTATTTAATACTGTTAACCAGCAGTATTTTTACATTTTAATAATAACATGGGCTAGACCGAATAATAGGGTTACATCCAAAGTACTAAGGTTACAAATGTGGCTATGTTATAGCTAATTAAAAAGCTATTTCAGATAATAACTATTGTAAATTTGAGAATTATTTAGCCTTGCAACAAGGTTACTTCTTTTAGGGGAAATTTGTCTTGGTCCAATTAACATCAGAACTAAAGCAGATCAACCAAGTGAGTTATGGTAGGCTAACCTCAATAACTTCAAACTGCCTTCAAATGACACAAAGATACAAAAAATGTATCCATGTGTCTTCTGACATTGATAAATGAATAAACAAAACAGTAACATTGTCAAAAAAAACCCAAACTATTCTTCGAAACAGTTGGTGAACACTAATATACAGTGGTTGTGTGAACACATACATACACACACACTCACATAAAGGCTAGGTACAACGGAAAATGTGTAGTCCTAACCAGTGGCCTCTGAACCCTGTTGTCTATATCGTCAGACGAAAATGTTCTGAAGGCAAGCATGGAAATCTGCAAAATATGGCCATGGATGAAACAGGAAGAGGAAGCATGGGTGAGGAGAGAGAAAGAGAGGTAGTAGTGGTTTCTCAAACCTTTTTCTTGTCTCCTCCTTCTCCTCCTCCCTTGCATTAGAAAATGTCTTATGGAGAGTCTAGTCCACAGATTCTTACAACTGTTTTCCCTCGGTTGTGTGGGTTACTTTCAGATTAGATTAAATCACTTCCAGACATGTGCTGTCATATGCGCTGAACCTGGAGTTGATGACCCTCCCATCTGTTGACTACTGTATCCCATCATGCCCTTGGTGTTGTAGAGATTCATACCGGCCACATGCTGAGTCACCTGAAGGGCCCAAAACACAAACAATGCTCTTTTATAAAATGCACTTTTACAAAATTGTCAAAAAAGGGAGAAATCTATGTGACATGCATACGTACCTGGGTAATATTCCACTGTATCTGCTGGGCTTGATGTACTCCATACACTGGCTGCTGAGGTAACAAGGCCAAACCTCCAGCCTGTTGATGTCCCATCATCCCACTATGCTGCTGTTGCTGCACCATCATCCCACTCTGCTGCTGTTGTCCCATAATGCCGTTCTGTTGTGGCACCATCATCCCGCTCTGCTGTTGTCCCATCATGCCTTGGGTCATATATGGTGGCGCCACAACTCCGCTAGGCTGAGCCATGACACCCTGGGTACCCATTAAGCCATTTTGCTGTCCCATTATGCTGTTTTGTTGAACTCCAATCATGCTGCTCTGTTGCTGTCCCATCATGGCCATCTGCGATGTCATCATGGTGCCTCCTATTCCCCCTGCTTGAGCTAAAGAGTGGTATGAACCGTACGGGTGCGTTGGGTATCCCATTTGGTTAATGTACAAGCCTGCCGACAATAATCACAGAGACAGTCAATGTGGCACATGGTAACCAATTAATAATGCTCATCTCAACTTATCAACCTGATAATGAGTTACAAAGATATAGAGAAAGAAGTATCAGTTCTCACCATGAGTGGCCATACTGCTGGCATGCACCGAGGGGGTGGAGGCGTACAGGGAGAGAATAGAGTCCTTGGACAGTTTCTTGACAGTGTTTTCCCCTGCTTTGGCTGCAGGATCCAGGAACAGGCTGAGATTTTCAGGCACTGAGGCAGTCACTCTGCTTTGAGGCAAGGAGCTGGAAACAGGCTGAACAGGCAAGGCAGCACCAAGAGAAACAAGACAAAAGATGGCAGAGTGCAAGGTTGACAAGAAGGGCAAATGAAATAACAGCTATAGAGGTAGATTAAATAAAGCACACAAGAATTTTGTGGAGTGCAGACAGTGTGCAGTTTGTGAGGTGTGTTATCTCATACTGTGGTTTTTGTGGAGGAAGCAGAGGAGGGGGCTGGCAGAGAGCTGAAGAGATCCAAGGCAGAGTGTGCCAGACCTGGATTAGACACCACTGGGCTCTTATTACTGTCTGGAACACATCCTCCACCATTAGAGACTGCAGGACTTGGAGCAGGGACATCTAGTAGATGGAAGCACAGTTGTTATCACTTTGAATATAACTCATTATTCCTGTACCTGTTTCTTTAACATAAAGTCAAATCTAGCATAATAAATCATGTGTGTGTGTGCATGTATTTGTGTCATAGAATACCTAATCCAAGCAGGTCCGTAACAGACTGAGAATCTGTCTTTGGGCTGACATCTTTTTTCTGTCAAAACAAAAACAGTTGATACAATTAATGACACAAATTTGCTCAGGCAAATCCATAATCCTTCTCTTCCAGACTGCCAAAGTGGAAAAATTATAATTTTACCATACTAGTAAGAAAAGGTCACTCTGCAATAATTGATGAGGTCTTCTCCATACAAGCAGTATAAAAGGCTACAATATGATATACTTACCAGTTTCATTTTCTCAAACACAACTGGTTCCTTGGGTATGTTGTCACAGCTCTTTTCTTTCTACACACAGAAAACAAACAGCTATTTACTCTCTCTTCCAGTTATTTCTAGCCAACACTGTGATTGAATCCTTTTTATCTGTCGTTCTGTACACTGACCCTCAGCATCTGGATGTCAATGACCTTATCCATGTATTTCTTCTTATCGTACTTGTCCCTGATGAACATCTCTGCTGACTGGTCCGTCTCAGGCCGTTGGAAGCACTCAGGTAGGAATGCTTCATAGAGTCGTTTGGCCTTGGCATTTCCCATCTCTTGAACACACTGGAAACATGTCATTTTCACAACATTAGCCAGTTTAGTCAAGAAAAGATACAATATCCCAGAAAGTTATACAAAGTAATACAAATAAAGTGGAATCCTGATAATAACTGTTACTGTAAAAAGAAAGATGCTGAGTTGTAATTACATCACACTGGGAAGCATAATACTGACTCTCAGAAAAGTTGAATTGCATACTGATAGTAATTCTGGGAAATATCTACTTCTTGTACTGAATGTGTACATTTAAGTATTAACATTGTGTAACATATGTNAAAGATGCTGAGTTGTAATTACATCACACTGGGAAGCATAATGCTGACTCTCAGAAAAGTTGCATTGCATACTGATACTGACTGTAATTCTGGGAAATATCTACTTCTTGTACTGAATGTGTACATTTAAGTATTAACATTGTGTAACATATGTCCTTTCCAATCATCCCTGATTGCTGACATAGACTGCCACAGAATTGCTGAAAGAAATTGCACTGAAAATAAACATGATACAAAAAGTTATAAGCTCCTTCTGTATATTTGAAATTTAAATTTAAAAAAATGTGACACTGTACATGTCCAGTGAATATATGCATATAAAGACTTCCCAGGAGTTGTGTGTCATAGTTAAAAATGAAAATAATAACAACAATATGGACATAGAATTGTGAAATAAGTCCCTAAAATACCAGGAAAATTCTTCTGCAATGCAATGTTCACAGGAAATAATCAAGATTTTATTCGAAATGCTGGTTTCACACAAGTTTCCTGCAAGTACCAAATTCACTTCTTCAGTTCATTGTACAGACATTCATTGTTCAGTACAGTTATGGTCATGCATTGAGTCAATGAAATCAATTGTCAAATAGAAGTTTCTTAAGGAAGAAACCTCCAAACCAGCACTTTAAATGAGAAGTGCCATTTTTTGTAACCTGGACCTTATTTCTAGCATAAAATAGGTTTATTTATTCACCCATGCAATTTTGGTGTAACTTGGAGTCCTTCAGACACTATTTACATCCATTCGAGATC
>JANJYP010106552.1:0-11585 GCA_024605115.1 Rastrelliger brachysoma | reverse complement strand
TTTTTTTTTTGCCTCGGTCCCTCACAAGTATAGACACCCAAGAAACCATTTTTACACTGTGTTCATCTCTGGGCTGTTGTTACACTTGACTTCCACATGTTGAATAGTGTTTTGTTTTCCATCTAACGGGCATGCATCCAACAGCACCCACCCTTCAGCGTGCTGGAATTCAGCGTATTGTCTTGAGATGTTACATAACTCTTACAGCAATGCATCTGCCTTGTGTTTGACCCAGTAAGAAGGTTTCCTTCCTTTTTATCTTGTGGGTTTTTGTTTGGTAGTATAGCAAAAAAAAAAACTTAAGCACACTCAGTGAGACAGTATACTACATGCCTTCCAATGAACCTGTTCTGTAACAGACTACTTTTTTGGGTGCTATTACATTGCTCTTACACTGGCTCTTCCTGACAGTGATTTGCCTTAATACATTTTTATGTATATATATTTTTAGGCTAATAAGGTTCTAAAAATACTTCAATCAGCATGCAGTAGGTAACTTTGCAGTACAAATATGTGATCAGTGGAGATGAAATGAGGGCTCACCAGTGATTTCCACCACACCATCCTTGGTCTTCACTACCAGCTCTTCAGGCGAGAAATGATTGACATCCAGGGACACCTTCCAGTTTTCTGCGGTCTGCTTGATCTCTGAAATTCCACTGCTCATCTGGCGGGTCAGGGCACGAGCTTGTGGGGACATCACGGCACCAGGGTACATCATAGGGGCTTGGGGCATCATGACGCCCATGTCCGGGGCGAGGATGGAAGGCCGCACGTATCCTGGCCAGTGAGTGCTTGGGAATGTAGCAAAATCCTCAGGCAGGGCCGGCATACCAAAGGTCTGGTCGAAAATACGGCTCTGGTGCCAGTCACGGAATGGGTCCCAGCTTGGGGTGCGGAGCAGGGTGAAAGGAATACGTCTCTCTGCCATGGCTGCTTTGTTTTTTTAGATGGAAGAGCGTTGCTGCTGTAACTGCTGGCGGCAGATGAAGACCCCTTTGGCCTCTCAGAAAGTGTTTTTCCAATGTGCTATCTGCCCCTCAGCTGAGGGCTTTTATATACACTGACACCACCCCTGTCAACAGAGCCCTCCTTTCTGACTCAAGCTCCCCCTAGCTCACACCCCTAACACATTTAGGGAAGGTACTAGAATATCTATTTGTGGCAGACATAGCACTGGAATGGCATCCAACAGGAAGGCCCTCCCCAGTGACAGCTGACCAGTGCAATGATAAACCTTTCTCTGTCACAGTGTGTGTAATCTGTCTCCCCTCCCCTTTCTGGATGTCCGAAAGAGCCAGATGATATTCAGTCAGACTTAGATATGACTAACATACTGTCTCCAACATACCTGTGCGTCAGGCATTACATAATGTGATATATAGTAGGCTACACACAGTTTCACGCTATTATCAGCTTATTAAACACTCAGTTGAATGTCAGACAGCACTTTGTAACATGGATGCAAATGAACACACGCATATACCCATAAATACTAACGCAAATACACTATTGAATATTTAAGACAAAAAGTTTTATATTACTTTACCAAAGTTCAAGACATTTTCATTAAACCTTTGTGAAGTAATGACACACAGAGGTAATTACCACTATATTCGGTGCACAGTATTCACAGTTGTCTGTTATCTGTCTCCTGTATTAGATCTGCGCAGTCACTTTTTCAGCAGCCCCTCTTGTTATTAACGTCACCAGAGAGGAATTAATAAGCCTGTGGTTTCTCAAAGACTGCCTGACAGACTTTTATTGCCCGCTGTCTCTGGCTTTATTTGTATGTCACAGATGTGTTCACGATGGCACTCTCATGAGACGCTGAGTGTTAGTAAAGGGCTCCTGTAGTGCACCCTGTCACCCTACGCTTATAAGATTCAACTAAGAGGTGAGTCAGCGGGTTCACATTCTCCCACCGACTCCTTGAAGTTGCAATCAAGCTTTTTATCCTTCAGTATCGGTATCGGTAGGAGGTATGCTAAATTAGATTTGCTTCGATACTATCAGAATAGAACCTAACATTTGAGAATGAATGAAAATATCACTGATGGAATTGGTGGATTCTTTTTTTTTTTTTTCCAGTTTAGAGTTAAACTTTTGTGTTGGAAGGCTTTTGGAATGACAGTTAATGATCATGAAGTCAGACAGTAGTGTAATCCATGATGATTAACTTCTAGCTGCTGTCTCATTGGTAAAGACAGAGGGCAAGAACATGAAACACAGAATTTGAAGTGAACTGTAGATGTGGTGCTGTTAAGCCCAGGTGTAAATAATAACACTAACAATGGCTGCATTATGGTAATTGTGCTAGTTAATAATAACATTCATAGGTATGTTTTAATTAGTGTATAATCCCATCTTGTTTGTGTTGCCTTAAGAGTGGTTTCAGTTGCAATCTGCAATCTTACCAGTAGATGGCAATGAATGCTACACACTGGTCCTTTAAGGTACTTCTGCTTTGGCTTTACCCAGAAGTCCTGGTTATGGCTCACCTTAAAAGAATGCAGTCAAATACATGTTCATTATCAGCATCCTAACATATTCACACTGATAATGCTAGAATGGTGATTTTAGCCTATACCTATGTTCAGCATTTTCACCACCTTAGTTTTTAATATATATGCTAACATTAAAGATAATATATGCATGCAGGTGATCACTGATGAGAATGTAATTAGTTTTACAGGGTTTCTTTACGTGGCTATGGTAGTGATGGATAAAAATACATTTTGACTAGATGACTGGATGATGGCAGTAACTAAAAAGTCAATCCAAGTTGTCAAGGTTCATTCTCTGGCAAATATGAGTGCTGCTACCAAATTTCTTATACAGTATATTTCTATAAATAACTAAATATTGAAGCATATTTCAATAAAAAAACCCAAAACAAAACATACAATATGTATTATGTAATATGTAAAATGTGTTTTTATATTTTCTTAAAAAAACAATGTCAACCTGATGGTAGACTGAAAAAAGTCATTAGGATATATTTGGAACCATGAATGCCTGTGTAAAATGTGCCAAAGATGATGAGATATATTTAATTGAATAAATCATTTAAATTCATCCCTCTAGAAACATTAAAAAAAGAGTGAAAACTGGAAAGTGAAACCAAAATCTTTTATCTGTGAAATTAAAGAGGTGAACATTGTAATTAAACAGGGAATTATTATCATTCGATTCAAGGATTTGCTTTTGATATGATGTCATATATTGGTTTCAAATTATTTTCACACTTTAGATAGAGATAAATAGATAATTGTTGAAAGAATGTAATTACCTAGAGTTACAGTAAGCCAGAGCAGCTGGTGTGGATGTATTTCCTAAAATAGACACATCCTCTCATCAGGCTGAAGGTTAGGGAGCTGGAGCTGGAGAACATTCTAGTTCATTTTTGGGAGGTTTCAGGCATTCAGTCACGACTATCATTTACTGGAAGGTTCTCGTCATTGCCATCTGCAGGGAGACATATGCATAACACTTACACCTGCTCTATAATAAACATTGAACTCTTCTAGAAAAAGAACAACAGGAAAATGTAATGATTTCCCCATTTGTTTTTGTTTATTGTCAGGTATAATAACTTGTACACTACAAAGAATGACTTGTAGAACCAAAGGGGCAATGCTATACTTGAATTAAATGAACAGGTTCGCAGAGTATCATAGTAGGTTATACTGGGAATGCAACACTGTGCGAGTGACATGAGACTTGACGAATGATTAGGAAGACTTAGGGTGATCCCTGATTGTATCGCCAGTTTGTTTTAGCCTACTACTGAAACTGTAGACAGAGGAGGCATTACAGAGCCTGCTGGTGTCTCTGCTCTAAGTTACATCACATATACTCTCCTCTTGAAGCTGGTAACCAGGGAGGGGGGGACCTCTGAAAGAAACACATTGTGGCCCATTATACAAGGGATTAGAGTATGCGATGGCTGGAAACATACAGTAGAGTAGAATAATGGACTCTCCTGTTCTGTGGAGGGAGATGTTTTTGGTTCTGCTTGAGAGCTTTGTCAGGAGGAACAGATGATAAAAAAAAAACAAAACAAAAATCTGATCCTTCGCTCCTCCATACACGCAGAGCCACAATAGCTTGCATCAAAATGAGCCATTACAATAGACCGGGATGCCATAACAGCAGCTGTGGGAAGTGACCGTAGGCGAAGATTCACTTCCGCTGGCTAAAACCAGAGCTTTAGAGACACACAGCAGCGACTTTACATCCTGCTCGCTAATCTGATAGCGATAGTCAGCATAAGCACTGTCCCAAAAAAAAAAAACAAAAAAAACTATTCTGGGTAAAACATGGACACATACAGTACATCTTTTTTTTGAAAATGGGAATACATCTGCATCAACCTCATCTTCAAAGCATGATCCAACTGCTTTACAGTCCAAATCATAAACAGTTCAATAAATTAAATAATAAATAAATCAAAATAAATAATAAAGAAATAAATACAGTGTATTCACAAATAGCTGTGGCCGACACAAAAAGTGTGCATGGAGACTTTTGCAGACAGTTTTTCCTGTACAGTAACATACTGCAGCCTTAGTTGCAGGCAACAGTGGAGCACACATAAATAATTAACTCCTTGGTCATTGCAGAGGAGGGTATGACACACACACACACACACACNCACACACACACACACACACACACACACACACACACACACACACACACACACACACACACACACACACACACACACACTCTTACACAGGATTAGCAGAATCAACATCATCATTTAGGGAAGAGAGTAAAAGTACATAATACATTCCCCCATGCTCTCGTCCCGTTTACCTCTGGATGCAGGCGGCTGACATACCGTAGAGGTCAGAGGGGGAGCACAGACAGACGCACCCTGGCGCCTTTTTTAAATCGACGGCCGGGTATTCTTCCCCTACGAGCAGCAAGTCTCCCCCACCAGATGCATCATGCTAAGTTGCCGTCGCACAAAAACCTCTTCAAACTATATGGAATATACAGTGCATAGTTTACAAAGCCAGAACTGAAAAGTTTACATCTATACAGACGAACCTATACAATACAGTTTTTTTTTTAATCATAAAAAAAAGTTCCTTCTTTTTTTCTTTTCTCATTTTTTCTTCTTTTTTGTTCTCGCTTGTGTTGATCGGTGTGCTTCAATGACACAGAAGTCTTTGGGAGATGATTACAAGATGAGAAGGGAGAAAAAAAAACCAACAACAGCAACAAAAAAAAAAGTCCAGTTTTCTGACATGTACAAGTAAGCTGTTTACCGTTGATGTGTCTTCTTTTTGTCATCTACTCAGCTCCTATTTCTTTTTTCCCCCTCTTTTTATATAGGATATATACATTTTATATAAGTATATAATTTTCATGTTTTTAATGATTTTTGGTTGCTTTGTGGAAGAGAAGAAAAAAAAAAAGAAAGTGCTAACATACAGCAAGATTTGTTCTTTGGGCTCTACCAAATTAAATTTTTCCACATGTGATAAACCCATTTCCTTGTATGTGAAGACATGAACAGTGACAGCCAATTTTGTAGTAATGTGCTATATCAAAATACATTTCTCCTCTTTGATCCGGGCTCTGCATTAGAGAGAGAGAGAGGGAGATAATGGTCTGGGGGTCGAGGAGTTTAGGCCCTTTGGACTGTACAGCAGCGCGGGGGTTGCTGTCCAGGGCATGTTAGAGATACGTAATGACTCGACTGCGNGGGGGTCGAGGAGTTTAGGCCCTTTGGACTGTACAGCAGCGCAGGGGTTGCTGTCCAGGGCATGTTAGAGATACGTAATGACTCGACTGCAGCACAGTAAATTTGAACATCTCCTCTGCTTGTTTTTTTTTCTTCTTCTCCCTTTTTCTGCGCCGTGTTCCTTTTTCAGAAGCCGGGGCTGTCGTAGCTGCTGCGGCTGTAGTAACTGTGGTGGCTTCTGGATCGGCTCCTGCTGCGGCTCCAACTTCTGCTCTGGCTCCGACTCCAGCTTCTGCTCCGGCTCCTGCTGTGGCTGCGGCTTCTGCTGCGGCTGTAGCTGCTGTAGCTGCGGCTACGGCTACGGCTTGACCGCGAGGGGCTGCTGTCGTCGCTGGATGACGATGGGCTGGGCCTGTAGTATGGGATCGGCCGCTTCCTGGCGCTAGGGAGGGGATGGGGGTGGGGCGAGACGAGAGAGAGGGCGTAAACGTCGGTGGAAGACGATAAATGCTTAAAAGTTGTTTTTTTTTTTAAAGTTAGCATCAGTAGCATCTTCGGGCTAATGTATTAAGAATAGATTTAGTTGTATGAGAGTAAATCAGTGTTAGGTGACAAAGGCGGTAGATCAGTGCAGGATCTGCAAGAAAGCAGCTATGTGGGTTAAAAAAAATTCCAAGCTGTCCACACAAACCTACAATCACACACCTTTCATCTGCACACACATACGCACAAGCAAAGAAATGCAATGTGGTTAGTTAAATCGCTTAGATTGCCTTGTTAATAGCCACCCCTGGAAGTGCTTCCTGTAAGGTAATTAGCTGTTAGCTCCCAAAAGAACTTCTTCTTCACAGTGGAGGCCAACACCCAGAGAAATCAACAGTCAACAGTGCGGATAGAAAAGAACGCTATCAAGGTGTCCACGCTGCTACAAGTCATTTCAGCAGCATTGTAGATAACTCTTTTAGCCTTTCTACAATGTATCTGTCATGGGAATCCACAGGCAGTGCATTAAGCTGATATGGACTAAACACACCTTGATAGCGTTTTAATCTCTTGTATTCCTGTGTTACAACATCAGTGCATAACCGCGGCAGGGTGTAGCTTTTAGAGTTGGTTTATTCGTGTAGGTTTTTAGGAAAGGAGATGAAGGAGGTGGAGGAAGAGGAGGAGGTGAGAGAGAGAGAGGACAGGGGAAAATCAAGAAACAGGAGGAGGCCAGGTTTACTCTGGGGAGCTCTGATGGTTTTGCTGTTCAGCCAAGCTTCAGGAGTCAGGTTAGCGGGGTCCTGCTGCACAGCAACAGTTACCACGGTAACTAGCCGGCAGCTCAGTTCAGCAACAGCATCATCATCATCATCATCATCATCATCATCCCGTTGTCTCGGCATCAGGACCTTTAGGACTGGAGTGAAAGATGACAAAGTACACACATTTCACCCGCGTCTGTTTGCACTTGTATGAGAGGGCACAGAGGTGACAGAGGGGATGAGGGAGGTTTTAATACTTAACTACAAGCTTCGAAGATGTTTCTGCGGGGAAAAGATAAAACGATCAAATAATGAATAAGAAACCAGTTCAATATTAAAACACTTATATATAAAAGCCTCAATGAGTACATGTTTCCAGCAGCAGGGGAGGAGCAGAGTCTTGTGTAGCAATTCATTGATTAATATTTAATACCACAGCAATATCAAATAAAACAGATATAACGGACTAAATCTATCAACGGAGATGAATTCAATACATGTAATACTATAATGATAATCGATTCCTGTATTGATTTTATGTCTCAGGTTTACTGTGCGCTCTTTGAGTTTAAGTGTCATGTCCTAAAAAAAATCAATATACTGTTAGTTCAATATTAATATGTAACTACACTCATATTTAACTAAATGTGGAATTTATACATAAGCTGCATTCATTGTTAAAGTTGGGAATACGGAAAATTAGCATGGCATATTTAATTCATCTTCTAAGTTTGCTGGTTATACTTTTGTAATTTGTTTTTCACAAACTGAATATCAACATCTGTCTCTGTGTGTCCTCCCAAACAGCTGTGTAATCACCACATCTATTTGCTGAGGGACATTTTTATTTTTTACTTTACGCAAAAAAAGATTTAAAGGATCATAACACGGTTCTTAAGAGCGGGAACCACTCCCTTGGTTTTTATTGCGTTTGCTTCTCATTGTTGTAATCTGAAGTTATGACAGAAGGACTTTTGCCCCGTCGTGAGTGCACAGCTGTAAAATTTACGCTTAAAAATTAAAGTGATATTTTAAGCGTCGTTAAAGTGAGTCGTATCTAAATGCTGTTAATTCCAAATGTAAAAGAAGCTGAACATAAAATTCAAACCTGTCAGATACACTATGATGGACTGATGGAGTCTTTGTTGCTCTGCTGGAGGAAGATCCACACAAGTTGTGAATAAATGTGCATCCAAATAAAAATCTTAAGATCAGGAGGTGTTTTAGGATAGCTGTGTTACCTGGTGATCCTGCGCGCCTCCATGAAGCTGGGTGAATCTCTTCTTCTTTTGCGAATGGGCGAGTAGCTGCGTGAGCGGCGGCGAGCCCGGCTGTCTGTGTCGGAGCGGTTCGGACTGTCCCTCTCTCTGCGAGACACGTGGGACAGTGTCAGAGCAATAATGACAAAGCATGTGAGAGTGGTGGTGGTGGTGGTGGTGGTCTTACCTGGAGTTATTCTGTCTGTTGTGTGGGGACTTGGCCTTGCTGGGGCCTCTGTCTCTGGAGGCTGACGATGAACGCCCGCTGCTCCAGGAGCTGCTGCGCTGTCTGAGGTTCTGTTTGCTCCGACTCTCCTCTTTCTTCCTGCCTGATGTGTGTGAGTGGCGTCCTGGAGATGCTGATGGGCTCCGGTGGTGTGCCTGCCCCCGACTAGACCGGCGGTGGCGCTTGGAAGAATGCCCACTTTTTGTCCTGTGTTAATTGGCATTGTAATAAGTTTCTAAATATAAGAAATGTCAAATAACTCTCTAATAATAATCTTTAAATGTAGCAGCAGTGATAAGGGGCTCAAACCATGGGCTCCTACAGTGAGACATACAGAGGTCTTTCCTCTTACTTTTTCTGGTGACGGGAGCTCCTCCCTCTGTGAGTGTGGTTGTGCTGGGAGTGAGCCGAGTCACTGCTGTGAGCAGGGGAGTGGGGGCTCTTATTCTGGCCTCTCTGGCTCCCTCTCCTCCCTGACGTCTGGTTTACGGAGCTCCCTATAGCTACGCTCCTGCCGTCCACACTCCCAGCCTCTCCTGCTGTGCACATCTGTCCCGTTTGGCTCCTGCTGGGGGTGCTGTGGAGCTTGTGCTCTCTCAGCAGAGCGGACTGGATGCTCGCAGAGCCAGCAGTCAGCAGACGTAGCTTCTGTAGAGAAACGATGACCAACAAAAAAAAAAAAAAAGAAAGGAAAAAAAAGAAAAAAAAAGGACAAAAGCAGCATTAGAGTGTGTCCAGGTTGGTGATTGAGTGCTACGGTGTACTTGCCAAAAGAAGGTAAACATCTAAAAGAAAAAGATCTAGGTTTTCTCCATATGGCTTATAGATAGTCCTCTATGGTGCAGCGCATGCAATACTTGGCATGCAAAACCATAATGAGTTGAAGAAATCATAATCGCAAAAACAAACAAAAAAAACTAGGAAGAAGAGGTAGAGAGGGAAAAAATAAAACAAAAAACTGTGAACCAAATAAGTTTAAGAGCAGAGGCAGAAAGTACAGAGCTACAGATTTTGTAGAGTAGAAAAAAGAGGACTTCTTGAGTTTTTTTTTTTAGTAATGGTATAAAAAAAAAAATGAAACGAAACAGAAAGAGAAGACAACTTGACGGAACATCACAGAAATGGAAGGAACAAAATAAAGATCACAATTATTGAATCAATCGAATCAGAAAACAAATCGTCTGTTACTCAATTTTCTCTTTCTGGATTTTTTTTTTCCTGAAGACAATTGCTGAGATGTGAACAGCGACCCATATTTTTTTTTAATGGTTACTCTTGTTTAACTCCCTTCTGGTTAACATCCACTTACCAATAAAGTGGTATTCCCTCCTTTAGTAGGTAAGGTATGAAGAAAAGGGAAAAGTGGGGCAACATAAGTGCATCATTAGATTCACAAAATGCAAGAGAAAAAGACACAAAACCCTTCCCTGCCAGTGACTCATGAGACAATGCATGGAAATCAATGGAAAAGAACTCAAAAGCAAAGAGGAAAACCACAATGTGCAGGGAATCCCTCACACAGAGAGTCAATCCTCTGGGCCCAGTCACCTTCCTAAACATCAGAGAGCAACTGGCTGGTGAGAGTTTAAAGGTACTTTCTTTACCTTTTTTTTTTTCTGTTGTTACTCTATGTGAATGATCTTCCACAGTTTTATTTCAATGACTGACACGTTTCACAGGCTAACTAACTCAGCTTTTACTGGCTACAAACTCCTTCATACAGGACACTCAAAAGTTGTTTCTTTTAATGTACTACCAGGGAGTTTTTGCTACGTAACACCAGTGAGCATTATATTATTACAGAAACTGATGCAGGTTCATTTAATGGCACTCAGGATGTATTTTGTGGAGAGAACTGACTTATTTAACCTCCCTGAAAAAACATACGGTCAGTGAAATTGCATCTCGCTGCTTAAACAATAAGAATGTGACGCATGTGATTGGATCCTTTGGCTTTTTTTTTTTTTAAAAGACAAAAAGCACTTTACCAAGTCCTGAATAGACTAAATTACCTTGAAGCTAGCAGTTTTCAAAATCATTACTGTCTGGAGGTTTAAGGCCAGCTGTGTTTTTCTTACTGTTTAAAAAGCACACGAAGAGACCACCATCAAGAATGAATTGGTACTACTGTGTGTGTTCCTTTCTGAGTGACATGTACCTTGATGAAAATATGGACTACAGCTTATTTTGAAGCGACAGTACCCAATGTGTATTAACCTACAGGTGAAAATAGTCCTCTACAAATGCACTATTAACTCCTGTTTGAATGGTGTTGACTACTGTAAAAACTACACTGACTACAGCTGTTTTAGGAACTTATTGAGCTTTACCTATAGCAGCTAGCATGGCTGTGGAAATAGTAATGACGGTCAGTTCACCAGACAAATTATATTTCGACTTCTATTAGATGAATTGCTATCATTATTGTTGCTTACGTTGTCCAATACTTAAATTTCTTGTCAAATATCTGTGAAACTCCTGACACTCACATTAGCCTCATCTGTACTTTGACATTAGTGCTAGTTAGCAAATACTAGCATAACAAGAAGCTAAGCTAAGAACATTAACACAGTAAACATATGTACCAGTGATAGTATGTTAGCAACGACACTGTTAGGATGTTTTCACAGTGATATTAGCATTTAGCTCAAAAACACTGCTGCCTCACAGAGCTGTTAGCATGACTGTGCATTCTTAGTTTTGTTTTTTGGCAATTTTTTTTTTTTTTACAATGTATCTTTAAACAAGAACGAAATAGCTTTAAACTGAGCGCCACAGATAAGATAAGCAACACATATTCAGTCTTTTCAAATGATTTGTCGACAGTAAGAAAAACATACTAGCCATATCATTTCATCTGTTTGGTGGGAGTGAAAATATATTACAAGTCTCTATTTTAAGCATCAACAAAACTAGAACTTGGATAATGTGAGTTTTGGGACTGAAACCAGTGATGCACAGTTATACCCTGCTCATTTTAAGCAGGTCGTAAAAGGAGGGCAAGTCTCCAAAAAAAGCGTTTTGTGTGAAACCAAATACAGCTGGCTCTTCCGCATGCATTATCATGTGCTGTTTGAGCTGCTTGGTAATCTAAGATACAGCAAAAAAGCACCGACTGATCCTTGGCGGAAAGAAGAGCCGTTCTCCACTAG
>JANJYP010106444.1:0-10373 GCA_024605115.1 Rastrelliger brachysoma | reverse complement strand
AAAGTAAAGGAAGAAAAAAAGGCAAAGAAAGGCAGGAAAATAGACCAAAACAGAGGAAGCAAGAATGGAAAAAAGACTGATGAGAGTGAGGAGCAACAAAAAGAAAGGAAAGGTATTATTATAACCATTGTTTATTTAGGGAAGATTTGTGGGAGAAAGAAGGAAAGAAAATAGGAATAAAGGCAAGTAGACAGAAAAGAAGGAAGGATAGGGACGGAGAGAAAGAGAGGCAAAGAGAGAAAAGAAAAGTAAAGATTGGTGGAAGGACATGACACAGAAACGAAGGAGGGCAAGATTGGTGACCATTACACTGACCACTGGTTTCATTATTAGAATTTAGAGGTGAATCAGATGTGACTGGGATTGAAACATTCTCTCTTTAAATATATTTGTGGTTTTGAGTCATTGTGGAAGTCTTACTTTGTGTTTTGACTGTAATTACACTCCTTATATTAACTGCAAAGAAATCACTGCTGTGATTTCATGGTTAAAAGGACGTCTATGGTCTGGCATGATGTAAGCCCACCAACACAAGCAGGGGGTCACAAAAACAAGAACACTGTCACCGCTAACAGAGAGGTTGTGATTGAAAAAAGAAGCATCGGTAATGATTTTCAGTCACGGCAGTAGTGCGGACCACTGGTTCCTGTATATTTATGCAGCACTGCTGGGCCACAAAAGATGCATGAAGAAATAAAAGATTTTTTATGGGGAAATGTGGTTGGAAAACTGTCTTTGTGCCTGATGTATGAGCTCTCACACAATATATTCCATATTCTGCCAACCTGTTGTCATTGTGCTGAATCCTCATCTGAAGACAAATTACCATTTAAATGAGACAAGTTATTTTCCTTTAATGTCCACTCTAAATTACTAATGTAATATCTTTGATTGAGATGAGAGGTGGACTAGTGGGTTTTTTAGTGTTATTGACCCAGAAAAGGTTGAGTGAACACTCACTCCTTTTCTGCAACAGCCCTGCATCACACTCACAAAGTTACACTCAGCTGCTGCCCAGTTGCCTATAACCAGAAACTCCAATGTTTGGCACTGAACTGCCTGACTGATGCAAGCTGTCTTGCCTAAAGGACCACTCCAGTGATTTCCAACTTTATCTCTCCAGTGTATGTGTCACAGAGAGATACTTTAATGCACCTGTACACTTGGCAGGACTCTGTATCTTGTCAGAAGGTTCTGTTCACCTCCCCAAACCCTGCACAGGATGATGCAGCCCTGAGCCAAAAACTGGCAAGGAAACATTGTTTTACTCACTTTTTAACTTTTCATAACATAGATACCTTAGGAACAAAGTATTGTTAAAGATTTAGCACAAATTTGAGAACATTAAAAAAAAGCTGTCTAGAATTGCCGCAAGATGCCAGTATCCCTTGTATTAATTATTTCAAAGCCTGAATAGCAAAATGACTATAATTTTATCCATCACTGATTCACTGAGGACTGAAAACAGAAAACTCTCCTTGATATCATTACTTCCTAACTCACTGCTCTTCTCTGGCAGCAAACT
The DNA here is from genome assembly GCA_024605115.1 of Rastrelliger brachysoma. NCBI lineage: Eukaryota > Metazoa > Chordata > Actinopteri > Scombriformes > Scombridae > Rastrelliger > Rastrelliger brachysoma. Next base: position 8,848 of record JANJYP010106444.1, on the reverse strand, counting down.
GCTCCCTCTCACACATGTTCAAAAAAGGTCCTGCCATGACTAAAGCCATAATGAATGTTTACATAACTAACACCTCTGTATCTGAATGATGAAAAGCTGCTAGTTTAACACAAAAGGGCTATAGAATATAATATAATTTTGTTCCAAGTTGTTGAAAATATTTACATAATCTCCGTAAATGTCACATCTGAGCAATTTGAGGATTGCATAATTAAGAGTGACTCTGTCATGTTTAACCAATTTTTCCATCCTCATTGTAATTGAAATAATGAATGAACAAATTGTAATTGTGACATTTCCAACATGCATCTAAATGCAGTAAAACGTGGCAGTTGGACTTGGTCAGATTTTATGAGCAATACAAAAAACTGGTTTGCTTGGTTTTTTTTTTTTTTAGCTTTTCATGTGGATATCGCTACCCACATATGAACCATCACACCAGTGAACACTCATACTTTTCCACAGGGTTCGTACTCTCCTGCTGGTGTGACTAACCTTTATTCCACCAACTACACTTTAATCAAAGTGCAGCAGCAGGCAAGTAGTTTTTCTAGTTCAGGGCCACATATTCTACATGGACCTCCCAGCTTCTGTTGGAAGCTAAAAACAACTGCACTCATCTCTCGTCTTGCTGTCTCTTGTCACTTTTGCTGTTATTTTACTACTTGGTATTTTCTGTGGCTGCCATTATGTTTGATCACAGAATTATATTAGAAAAGTCAAACAGACACAAACATACCAGCAATGCATAAACACATATAAATTGGTAAATCCAATTTTCTTTTTATTTAATGATAAATATAAAAGCTTTTATTTTAATCATGGGGGCATTGTCGCTTTCATTTTAGTAAGTACAAAAATGCCTCCTCACATTTTTGTAGGCATAATCAGGCATGTTTCTTGGTGGAATAACTAAATTTTATTCACTATCAGACTGAAATGGTTTGGTTAAGAATAACTGTAGAGCGGTGATATGTCTCTGGTGTGATACATTTGTGAAAAAGAAGTTTATTTAAATAAAGCGAGTGGGTCAGCAGGGCTCTCCCAAGTGGAGAGCACAAAGCTGTCTGCTTAATACCCCGAGACTGGCAATTGAAAATGTGTGGACAGGGACACATTCTTTCTATCTGGGAGGTCATTTGGAAATAGAGTGCTGAGTAGCCTTCTCACTGCCCCTGACTAGAAGGCTGTCTTTTTCTCTCTCCTGATTTCTCTGCTATAAGCCCCTGACTGCAAAACTCCATAAAGAGTGATGGATGTTGATGGAGACACATGAAGTGTGATTACGGATCATTGCCGAGTATCAAGGAAGGACAGAGACAGTCATACGAATACTGAGGAAAGAAAGAGACGATTGTGGGCTCAGAATGGTTAATGACAGAATTTAATCCATCTGTTTTTTTTGTAGATGGAGCTGTTGCGCCACTGAGTGGTGAAATGTTTAACTACTGCCACCAAGGTTATATGTGAAATAGTTCTGCCTAAATCTCAGACTAAACTCATTTTAAGGGGCATAAATGGTCATAAATGCAATGTTAATCTCCATCAATCTATTCTAAAAATACAATTTTAAATTTTTTCCTACGTGCTACTTAACATCAACCTGGATCAAGTTGGCAGCGCTGTGCTCATGCAGAGCATGTGCTTGCTAAATCTTACTATCTCCATGACAATGTGAGATTAAAGCATTTGTTTCTAAACCACCTTTTGGCTGTTGCTATAAAGTGGATGATCTCACAAGAAAAGATGCACTATAATAATCTCTATCCTGGTAACTACAACTGTCAAAGGCAGTATATTAAAAACACAATTTAGTGAAATAGCTGAAATGGAAATATTCAAGTAATGTAGAAGTAGGGTATGTGAAATTTTTACTCATGTACAGTGCATGAGCAAATTAACTTTGCACCACTATATTAAAGAAATTAGAATAAACCCAAGCTTTAAAGCAAGAAATTAAATAAACAGAGTCATTTCTGATGAACAAAAGTAAGAATAGTAGTGATTTAAATGGGGATGCAGAGTCTGATGGGCCAGACTGCTGAGCTTCAGAGCTGGGAGACCCTAACAGCAGAAAAAAAAATCCAGTCTCCATTTTGTCTCAAAAGTGGGACAGAAGCAGTAAGAAGAACCTGCCTGAGGATCTCCGCCTGCTCTCTAGTTCACAGGGGACCAGAAATTCTGCAATTTAGCTAATGTATGTGACTCAGGTTTCCTGAGGGAAGGGAACAAGTCCATCACTGGTATGGGATAGGATGACGCCTTTTAATCACTTCTGACAAGTAAATGGGCGTGGAATGCATCAGGGAAAGTTCTGCCCTTCTACTGGTCATATATTTGAAATGCTGCCATTTTTCTTTGCAGTTCTTTCTCTCATACTATTCCTGACCTACTGTTCTGCCCAAAGGCTCAGAAACACAGGCTGTGAGTATTTTATTACTTTGGGAAGTGTGATTGTAATGCAGATGCCTTTTTATTCATGCAGCTTTTCCCAAAGTGGTTAAAAGTTTTCTGTTCACTTTTGTTGAGTTTCTGTTGGCTCCTGAAGCAGAATGTGCAAGCATAATTATTATCATCAACACTTAATGATAATTAATTATGAAAAGGTCAAAGCCAACAATTGTGTGAGTAGCCAAAGCCTGGCATAGATAAATTCATCCATTATTCATTGAAAATGATTAAACACACATCAGTTTTATACTGGGTGACATGTTCCTCCAGTACAATGAATGTGGGCACAGTGGTTTGTTAAATCAGTCCCACATACACATCAACCTGCTGCCATAATGCAATGTTTGCATCATATGAAATGGAAAAAGGGAATGGAAATCATGTCCAGTTCTTGCAACCTGTGGACGTTCACATCATCAAGAGTTTGTCTGATTGCAGAGTTTGTCATGTGAGAGTTAAAAAATACTTTGTGCTGACAATATCCTATAGCAAGACATGTTTACATTCAGTATAGCACTACAATGCACCCATTATGTTCAATGTAGCACTACAATATATCCATTAAATTCAATACAGCACTACAATATATTCAGTTTGGCACAACAGATCCATTGGATTGGAATGATGGATGTTTTGCTGGTCTGAAGCATACATGAGGAATTGAAGTATTATTGCAGATCACCTCCAGACATATTTGAAGATGTACAAAAATACTGCAATTTTTCAACAAAATTTTAAATGACCACCCCAAACATCCTAAAATATGCATTCCCTCCTTTACTGAAAATGTAAAGTCCATTCTTATTGCACTGCTGGCTTAAAACATAACATGTAAATTTCATACTCGATTATATGATCATGATGATCACAAATGCACAAATAATGTTTGTAGGTTCATACTGTAAACATAAATATAAGTAGAACACAGAGAAACTTTTCGCTCTCAGCAGATGAATATGAAAGCACTCATCTAGTGTCAAACCCTGAACATACATTATTATACATAATGCCACTCTAGGAACAAGATGTCAAGAGTCTGCCAGCTGTAAATTTTAATGTTGACATAAATGCTATTTACAAGTTGAAAATTAGTAATTGCAGTAACTCCGATATGGCATGAACACCAAATGTGCATTCATCTGTGGTAGTAAATAGTTTCCTGAAATGCACTATTTAGTCATTTTTGAATATGATTTCCTAAAACCTTGTGCTTAGCATTTTTTGTAATGAAGCAATATAGATTATTTGTGACAGTTCAGTACGAATTATGGAGGCTGCAGCTCAGAGCTCCACATAGGGAAGGGAAGGGGAGGGGGGAGGGAGGGAGTCTTTAAGGTATTTTTCTTTTCATGAAATGTACTGTATAGACATTAAGAAAAATGTAGAATAAAACCAGCCAAAAATGTCTGAAACAATCAATTTTCATTTGCAAGACTATCATATCCCATTTAAGTGCAATAAACTGTGGGAATCTTCAGGCTACAAGTTTAAATATACTTTACAAGTGTTCATTTCTTGTAGGTATTGTCAAGTATCTTTATTTAAATTTGTACACTCATGTTTTCAGATCCATACTGCTGATGGTGGACTGACCTTCTCATCTTTATTGATGAGACCCAACAGGGTCATGTCATCTACTAACTTTAGGCCACCTGACAGACAGGAAGCAAGAGATGCAATTATTTGGTGCACAGGGAATAGAGAGCATACACATCTCTCTCAAGACAGCTGGGGTCAGGGTTGAATCAGGAGGTTGAATAATATCCACCAGCAGATTTATGAAATGATGGTCATCTGGGAAATTTTCTGAGAAGTTTACCCAGTAGAGAACTTCCATGATGATAGCGCTCAGCTCCTAGCTACTGTATATTCTCCACACACTATCCTGACTGTGGAATCAGATTACTGAAAAGCTCAGACAAATGATAAACCCGTGTTGACACAGTGGACACTTCACCCTGTGGGCTGACTTCAGGGGGTCAAGGAGTGAGGATGAGATACATTCGAGATAAGACAGTGCTGAGAGCTGTGAGGACTTCATTAAACACCGGGGTCAGTGTCACTGGCTTGGTGAGCTTCCTCAGCACAGGAAATGGTTCATGATTACACTGAAGTAGGATGTCACTTAGATAAAAAACACTCCCTGTATGGTTAAATGTCACTGTGACTTTTGTAGTCGCATGCTTAAAAAAAATAGAGGATATTCCTGTTTTTAAAATAACCATCTATCTGCCTGTAATATTTTTCTTTGCCTTAAAAGAAGCTGGTATTAGTTCATCATTTTAATCCTCCAGGCAACTACAACCGTGTATTGACAGGATTATCATTCTCTCTCTCTTTACCTCTCTTTATCCTTTTGTTATTAAGAAGTATAAATGTAGAACAAGAGGAAAGACATCAGTTACTTCTGCATGAAAATGAAGAGTTCTATAATAAATCAAGAAATTGTTTGCTTGGATCATTTGGGTGTGTTTGCGCCTGTATTGACTGGATAACACACACACGCTAATAACAGCAGTGTGGGAAGTTGTTTGCTTCAGTGTATGAGGCTCAGCAAAGACAGAAACGTCTTATGCAACTCATGCTGGTTGACAGAGGATTAACAGTATAATCACTTCCATTTGAATGAGTCATTTTTAGTTAACTTCTGTAAAAGTAGCTCTCTTATTAAATAAAACATAAAGTAAAACATAGCCAGTTTTCCAGTTTAGATACTTATTTTCGGATGTTTAAGGAACCCTTCTGTTCATTTTATATTTTCTTACTTTAAATTATTTTACTTTCTATTTTTGTTAAATCTTGTGTTATATATTAGTTTATTTTAGTTTTTTCAGGCTGTATAAACTTAGAGCTTCTTGACCTCTCCTGTCACATGATTTTATGCTGTTGTACACACTCACTGAGCACTTTATTAAGAACAACTCTTCCGTCTAATGCAATCCAATACTAAAGTTCTGCCATAAATTCTATTTTTATGAAGTTTTTATTAAGCATTTTCAGTTTTTGTTGACAGGTGATCATTCTACTTTACGCTTGTTATTGAGGTCGTTGTGGATGGTGGTTTATGGGAGGGCATAATATGGAAAAAACGTTCCTAATATTTTGTCCACTCCTTTAACAAACACGGATATATAAGCTTCCCAAAAGTAGAATTTATGGCAGAGCTGTTGTAGTGGATTGCATCAGATTGCACAGGTGTTACTAATAAAGTGCTCGTGAGTGTGTATGTGCAAAAAAAAAAAAAAAAAAACTGAACTAATGAAGTCATGACAACCTGCACACTGTTTTTGTGCACATGATTAATGGAGAAAAGGCTCAGACTGACAGCCTACTGACCAAGAACATTTTTTTTACTGTTCACACAATACACATTGTTAAAATTGTGCTCAGCTTTTCAATATAAAAATGGGGTGCAGTGTGTGTTTTTAAGACTTAAGGGTTTTACAGCAACATATGTAACATGTTAGTTTCCATTTTGTATTAAATTTGAAATTGATGCAACTCCTTTATGACTTAATAAACTGTACCAGGCCCTTTATGATCTTTATAAGGTTAGTTGGTCCCAGGACAAAAAAAATCAAAACCTGCCTAGAACATTGTAATAAAGAAAGCCAAAGTATATTAAAATATATTACAATGTTATCTGTCCCTAATAGAGATTATGAATTGGCGAGATATAACCCTATACTGTGAGAGGCAGAGAGCAGAGACAGATCCTAACACAGTATAGGCTCAGTGATTACAATTTGGCAGACACAAGGCAAGTATAAAATCATGGCAATCAAAAGAACACTGAATATATGGTCACCGTTTAACAGGTGGGGCTGAGACAGATTTCAGCTTTCAGAGAGCTGTAAAAAATAGAAATATTTAGAGGAAGGAGACAGGCATCTATCTATCTATCTATCTATCTATCTATCTATCTATCTATCTATCTATCTATCTAATTTTGATTTTCAAATTTGATGCAAATAACCCAATAAAGCAAGTTTGAAAATAATCGTTGTGCTGACTGTTACTTACTTTCATTTAGTAGTCCTACCGTATGATACAAAGCATTTAGGCCTAATTATTCAGTAAATAACATCAACTACCACATATAAAATTAGTAGGCTACTCTTTCTGGGGTTTCCTTGTTGTCTAGATCGATAATACAGTCAGACTCGGTGGCCAGCCGTGATCGTATAGTGGTTAGTACTCTGCGTTGTGGCCGCAGCAACCCCGGTTCGAATCCGGGTCACGGCAGCCTTTTGACACACCAAGTACTTACTGTAGGCTACTTAGTTTAACAGTTGTCAAATGCATACAGCTCTTCCCACACATGCAGAGCAACCCCTTATCAGCCATTTTAGTGCTGAAGAAACATATTGGTCTTTTCTTTTTTTTCATTACACAACACACAAATATCGCATAAATACTGCAAAGCCACCACACAAAGCAGACAGTTGAGGATAAAATAAAAAGCAAAGAGAGAACTGGAGACAAATGGATAAACTAAAAAACAAAAAAACAAACGGTAACGTGTTCTCTGACGGCGGAGACATTTGTTTGGATAAAAAATAGCCATCAAATATTAACAGAGTTTATTGACGTTGTACAGACAGAAACCTCTTACTGCCGTGTGAGGGGGAGCCAGCCGTGATCGTATAGTGGTTAGTACTCTGCGTTGTGGCCGCAGCAACCCCGGTTCGAATCCGGGTCACGGCAGTTTTTAAAGGACACGGTAATTTACAACCAATATGAATGGTAGTAATTCAGCACTTTGGTCCACTGTGGTTGTTTTAAAGTTAAAACAAATAAAGTTGGATTGTATTGTATTAATTCAGGCTGCACAGTGTACAAAAACTACACAATTGTCCACACGTTGTTGAATTTGCATCTTGAATAGTAGGCTTGTAATAAGAATAGTTTTCCTTTTTGTTTCTAGATATGAATTTAAAGTTTTAGTTTCAGTAGTTTTAGTGTTATTTTTTATTACATCATTATTAACTATTATTAGTAGTATCAACATTATCTATTAATGTCAATTTAATGATTATATTCGCAGAATGCGGGTAGGGAAAAAATAAGGCTGTTGTCCTGGTAACCTGACGTCTCGCGTTACTGCCCGCCAAATCCCGCGTAAGGAATCAAACCAGGAAGCGAATGACGGAAATATTATAGATCCACCTCACGCTTTCACTTGACAACTTTTTTTCTTGAACAGTTCCGTCTTTTTCCCACCCTGAATGGAGAGGCTAGTCGAGCAAGCAACACATGTCTTCAGCTAAAAACGGCGGATGGATTTGAAGAAACGGTGTCGTCGCGTTTAATTAGCCGGCAGGATGTGCTGTGAAGTGAGAGGACCGAGAGCCAGCAGATCATCCAGCTGAGAGAGTCCTGTCACCGGTTTGTTTCACCTTCACATTTGTATATTACTCTCATTAATTATTTTATGCAATGCTACAAAATATGCGAGGAAAAAATAAGTACAAAAGCCTCAATTTGGAAAATCTGACAGTGTATGAAATGAAGTGAAGACAGCATATTTTTATAGAGACATCAGCAACCATATGGACGACTTGATAGCAAGCGTCTCCTCGTTGGATCAAACAATTAATCAAATGGTTATAAATGAACAAACATAATAAGCAACTGGTTTCTATTTATCAGCAGGTGAATAAATCATACTCTGGTAATGTTAGATGTGTCAATAGCTGGCCATAACTGGGCACAATAAATCTATTAATTAGAATAATATGGTAAAATGTGTCAGTATCAATATATTGTCAATATCAGACCTATATTCACATCTTCTCCATCTCATATTATGTCTAGAGATGAGGCATTGCTGCCATTCATCTTTTCATTACAATGACAAAACCAGATGAGCAGGTTCTGACAAATGTTACCGGCCTGCTCTGTATTTATTGACAGGCTTGATTAACTGATTGTGGGTTTGACATAAAAGAGAGAATAGACCTGTTACAAGTTTGTTGTCAAAGATTGTTACAGATACGGTCCAAAGTGTGTGGACACCATATTCAGGGTTTGGTATGTTAAGTCATATTAGACATTGGAGTGAAGGGTTGCAACTCATAGACTGATTAATGGCACTCAGTATTTCTCCCACATTGATGTCTTTCAATTTGTCTGAAATTAAAGTAGAAGAATTTCCTTTTGATCCACTGATAGATGAATTGACTAATCTCTGCAGCTCTGTTTGTACTTCTAACTTTGTGGTATCAGTTTGGTCAGGACTCCTTTCTTGTTTCAACATGACAGTGCTTCCATAGAGCCATAGAGGAATGATTGTCCTAGTTTGGTGTGGAGAAACTTGATTCGTCAACACTGAGCCCTGAGCTCTACCCCTTTTAACACCTTTTTGCTTTATCACCCAAAATCCTTGTGGCGGAGT
>JANJYP010106441.1:0-10244 GCA_024605115.1 Rastrelliger brachysoma | reverse complement strand
CACACCTATACCTACAGCTACACACATGCTAGTTCGATTATTCAAAACTTGTTAAATTCAACAAGCCAATAACTAGAGTTATTCTGTTTTCACGCCCTTGATTTTAGGTCTGTCTTACCTGTGCGAACTTCCGTCGAGTCACTCTTTTTGTGAAAACTTGAGACACCTGACACTCGGCGCTTCGCTGCGTCACTGCCCGGAGTCAGTTGGGCGGGGTCAACACAAAGGTGTCATGGGAGTGGAAGGGTTTGGTCACGTGAATTTATGCACCAATGACCTTAGTATTACATTACCCCTACCTGATGCACTCGCCTGTAAGTGCGAGCTTGCGTGCAATTCACCACAGCTCCTGAAAACAAGATCCAAACATCCGTGCTGGTCATTACCTTCATCCGGAAAAACAAGTCCTCCACATAAGATGTGGGCAGAGATTGTTGAACAATCCTCTTTCAAATAACCTACGTTTAATCAACAATTATACTAATTTAGTATTTTCCTTGTATTATTATTGTTAATGCAAAAAAACAAAAACACAGTCATTCACTCGGCAATTCTAAAGCTAATGTTTTGTTGTCAGTCGCCTAGCAACACTGTCCTCACCATTTAAACCAGAGGTGACAAACATGCGGTCCGTGGGCCAGAACCGGTCCGCCAGTTGGTCCAATCTGGCCCACTGGATAACTTTATTAAGTGTGAAAATTACAGAAAAGTAATTCAAAATTTCCACCACAAATGTATTTTATTTTGAAATTTGACAACTTTTCCTAAAGGGGCATAAAATGAAAATATTTTAAAATGTTATATTTCAAGAGATTAGCTTTATAAAGTCATTAAGAGGATTTCTTGTAATTCCCAGTTTCAATAAAATACCTTTTAATAATTATTATATGATATATATTTTCATGTCTTAGGTAAAATACAACATGATATTGTGAAAAATATTCCCGAAAAAAAAGACATAACATTGTTGGAATTGTTCATTTTTCACAGTAAATATAACGTTTATTATAGTGAAGATACTATATATTTATTATTTGTAGATTATTATGTGATGGTTTTACTGGTTCAGCCCACTTGAGATTAATTTGGACTAGATGTGGCCCTTGAACTAAAATGAGTTTGACACCCCTGATTTAAACCAATGTCTCTTTGTGAAATAGGTACTCACAGTATGCATCAGGATCAACAGTCTCAATGTACCCTACTTCTTATTCAGCAGAACTAGCCACGGTCACAGTTTTATGATGTTAATCACGTAAACATATAGCCTATGTTTAATTTCAATTACACCTTTTATAACACATTGCAGTGGAGGGACAAACAAACTTAAGGCACTCATATATTTGAATAGGAACAAAAGTCCTTAGAATTTGGTATTTCATAGGCCTAAAAGACATTACAGTGTTAAATATTGCCTCCACATGTATTTTAAGACACGGGGGACTAATATACTCTGCTTTGAACAGGCTACTGTGTGTCGGGTATGCTACATAAAAAAATAATTATCTTATTAGAAATCCTTAAAATTACATGTACCGGTAGGTCTATCCTCTGAAATAATGAAATAATGTGCAAATATTTTTAATTTTTACTCCTGGATGAAAGATGTCTCCAAATTCATTGAAAAGTCCATAGTATGTGAACTGAAGGCCTGAATTTCCTCGTCATACTTTTGTAAATTTCAAGTCAAATTCAAATTTATTAGGTGAGCACAGTGAAATTTGCTGCCTTCAGCATATTAATCTGCTCTCATCCTTCTTGGGTCAAACTTTACACACACATCACAATGAAGGTCAAACATCCCATTAAATAATAATATGTGATGCACATTTTGAATTAAAGTGGACTTTAAAGATCCCCTCCAGACATGTAAGGCATATAAAAATACTCTTTTGGGGAGAAAAATGTATGTCTGGTGTGGTTTTTCCACAAAAAGGAATTATCACACTGAAATCCTCTTCCTGCAAAATGTGTTATTCCTGCACAACACATTTTGAGTGAAGAAGGGGGCCTTTAAATGTCACATATTATGAAAAACTATAACTACTTTTTCATTAGCTGTGCACACGTGGATCTCTATGCCTACAATATGGGCTACAATAGATGGATGATAATGTTTCAAACCACTCAGGACATTATAAATGTAATCAGTAATTACACCAAAAAGCTAAATCCAACACATTTTACACAGCTATAGGCCATCAGCTCTAACCCACTGAAAAACAAATATTATACCAATAACCTGATAAATGACAACCGACTAATAAAGTCTGTCATTTAAGTTTCAATTAACAAATGCAAGCCAACCACTGTAACCATGAGGACCTAAGGAAATGTGCAGTAAAACTCATTACAATAGATAACTATCGACGATGACGTCATTCATCTTAGCAGGAGCAGCTATCTCATAATATTATTTTTTTTATAATAAAAGATGCATTGGTGGTGATAACACCAGCAATGTATTAATACTAATGATGAGGATTATTATTGATTAGGTCCATATGGGCATTGGAGATAAAACAGGGCAGATGGGTGTGGGAGGGGGCGGTTTGAGCCACTGTATAAACCACTGTATGTCTTTCTGTCATTTTCAGTGTTCACTCCTTCCTCTTTCATCTGCGTCGATTCAATGGTCGCCTGAATCTGCTGCAAACTGAGAAGAGGCCATCTCTACCACATCAAGACATATATCGATATAGCGCAGACTACGCGACAGATGTGCACGATGCTATATAAAATGGATAAAAAACAGGTTTAGTGTCTCATTTTGGCTCCTTCGTACAGAAGAGTGTGTACACGAGGAACTGGTTGAAGAAGATGAGCCTTTTTTCTTCGTTGGAGGAGGCTGTGCTGCTGTGTGGGGGAGTGGGTTACATCCTGTGGCGTTTCCTGTGTTTGTAAACTAGACGGTCTCGAAAACGTCGGGCGACTGAAGCTGAAGGTAAATATGTTCGTCTTTTCGTTTCTTCCTTCGATGCTTTGTTGGTTTTGATTGTGCAGTCGGTGGCTTGCTATTTCGTCTTTGTAAAAACAAAAAATGCACGCAGCGAACAAGGCTGCGGAGTGATTTTCTCGATATTACAGCGTCAGTGTTAGCCACTGCTAATACTAACAAGCTAACGGGAGGGGGAGGCTACGACGGCCATCACGAATGTCTTTATCGCCCAATCTCGTCTTGAACGACTTCAGCTATTGTGTGTTCACATGATTACCACAGTGAAAAGAAACGTTTATCCAGCGCTCAGAATCGAGAGTTTTGTGTGTCTACTGCATCAAACCAATAATCAACCGTGATGTAAAAAATGTTCAAATTTTAACATTACGGTGGGCGCCAGAGAACGGCTAGCTGCTAGCCACTGTTAGCTTGTTCAACATTAGCAAAACTAGCACTAGGTTGGGTGGTAGTGGGAAGGCCAGTCTAGTCAACGCTGAAAAATACACATTCGGTTTGAAAACAACATTATCTTAGTGTCGTGGCTCGTCTGACGATGACTATTTTGACGGCATCCAACATAAATCATTGTAGTCCTGTAATATGCGCTCGCCAGTGTTAGCGTTTTCTTAGCAAGAGCTATGCAGCTAACCAACGCTAATGGCGAAAGCACTTAAAGCGTTCAAAGTATTTTTCTGCCTCCATCTGGCCGCCGTTAACTTTTATGGAGGTCCACAATCTGTTAAACTGTACCACAATGAGGGAAAACTTTACACACGATCCACAAACGGAGGTAATTCAGGGAAAAACCACCTTGTTCTTTTGCATCGCTAAAATATGAGCTATGTTTCTTTGAGCACATTAAGGCCTCCTCACAATAACCCGAGATAACGGTGAAAATGCCAAAGCTACGATTTAGAGCACCAGATTTATCAAAGGCCCAGGCCGAGAGTGCCTCTCATTATGATACATGTACCATCTGCAGTCGAAATATTAAATGTTAGATTTTAGAGCTGCAATGATAAGTCGATTAACCTTCTTTCATGGCAGTAAACTGAATATTTGAGCTGTGGATAAAACAAGACATTGGAGGCCGTAACTTTAAGAAACAGTGATTGGCAATTTTCGTCATCTGTGATTTTTTTTTTGACCCAGCAACTAACGGATTTTTCGAGAAAATAACAGATTATTCAACAGATTACTCGATAATGAAAACAATTGTCAGTAGCGGCCCTATTAGCTTTTGCATTCACCTTTACCAGTATTTGTGTAATTGCTATACTCAGGAGGAGATATCCTACTTACATTTCAGCACAGTTAGGAGAAGAGTAAACAATAGGAGACTGAACCTTTTCTATAAGTTTTGCAGCACAATGTGAATGTCTTATCATTTGTATTTTACCAAAAAGGATGTCTTTTCTTCAGTGTCCATGAAAACAACAGAAAACAACTAAATAAAATGATAAATTAACTGCTCCCTCAATTTTCACATTTTGCTGCAGTCTTGCTTTTTTCAAAGCTGATTATTTGCCAAAGCTGTTTTATTATTACTTCATAAATATCATCATATGTCTTTGTCTCACTTAAACTGCAATTTAATAACTTATATTTTAAAACAATGAAAACAATTGATAACAGCATGCATATCAACATCTACTATATGTTTAACCATTTTGTGTTTTTGTTTTGACTGCTGTACCAGATTTAAGTTTACACGAAGAAAACATCTCAGTTCTTGTCTGTATTATTTATGTTGTTGATTCCGTATTCAAAGGAGTTGCAATTACATAATTTGGATATTGTGAAGCTCACAATTTTCTGTACAGTCCCCTTGCATCTTCATGTTTTAGCTTGTTTTCCTCTGGTCATACAAAATATTTATGCAAAACACTATGCAAAGTTTAGTATAGGCTGTAACGATGGGCCTAGCCTACTGCTGTGCAAGCACTTGAAGAGTCGTTATTTAGACCTAGTGCATGTAGGCCTGGTTAAAAATACCATTTAATGGTTACAGTTTGGTATGTCTAACCTCTGATTGTTTCCAGATTTTTTTAAGACGTGTTTTTAAATCCCACTTATTGAGTCCTGTATAATTTAGTTTGTACTTCCATCTGCTTCAGTGTTTATGCACAAATTATTGTAGGTGTATTCTAATTACAATAGCGCACAAGAGCTAGAGCTCAGAGGTTTGAGAGAGTTTCATAAAATACAGGTTAATATGTACAAAAATAATTTATAGGAAGACATACTACACACATATATTCAGATATTTAGGGTTTTATGTATATGGATTATGTAGAAGACAGAATAATAATAGCACAAGTCTATTAATTTCTGACTTGGTGAACTATTGTAGCCCCAAAAGAGGAAAAACTGCTAAGCTTCATGATAAATGTAGTGTATGAATATGTATCAGTCAGTCAGCTTTATGGTAATATGTTACAATGGTTAGTACACTGACACCTATGAACAAAATGCATACAGTTCCTGACGTAAAGAGAATGTAAGTTTCATATTTTTTGATGTGAAAAACAACAGGTCACCTGTGATGCTGTTGTAATTTAATGTTTGTCTGTTTCATCCACATCCTCCTCTTCCTCAGTTTTAATGCTAGATGAGTGAGGTGGGTGTGGCTTCCCACCAGCCCGACCATCCTGACTGACGGATCTCTGGATGACCTTGTCCCCACCCCTGTCCCTGCGCTCACATACACCGTTACCACAGCAATGTCACATCTGCCCAGCAGCTCAGTCCGCGACCATATGAAATGGGTTTGTTTTAAGAACACCAAAATGGTTACAAATAACTTTATTTGGAGTCTTGTGTCACTCAGGATGTTGTCGTTGATGACTAGCTTGGCTGTTCTGCCATGTCTTAGCTGCAAATCAATTCAAATTCCAGCCTGTTCTTTGTTAAGTATGTTTTCATTAGTTAACTATTCTTAAATCATAACTTTCTATCCTCTTAGGCGGGTCTGCTTGGCTGCGAGGCTGTTCTCTCCAGTATGGCCCTGATGCAGGCCAGCTCAATGGCCGCTCCACCCAAAAAAATGATGGCGCCTCTTGGCCATGGACCACAGCAGAGAGAGGGACCTGATCGTGCTCCCCAGAGCCATATGATCCTCCCATCTGGAATGAGCTGTCCACCTCTGGTTAGGATCCACATGGGAAATATAGAATGGAAATTTGACTGTTTTATGTTTTAAATATTGTCATGGGTGAAAACCCTTTGTCTATTAAGAAACTGAAAATCTGAGTGGCAGGACAATATAACCCACTTGTTTTAATGGTGTTTTAATTTGGATTAGGATGACGAGTTCATGTAATAGTTCATACCACCAGGTTTTACATTAGAGCATATTGTTGCACTTTTAGGGGCATTGTTCTCACACTGCCAAACACAGTAGTTATATTTTTTTCTATCCTTAGTGATCAGAAACTGTCCTAAATGTTTAAAATCACTTGCTGGTTTCACTAAAACCAAGACAAACCCACTGGCCTTGGTATCAAAAGTGCAGTGACAAAAATTAACTTTTTAATTTTATATTTTTCACTTTGTTTGATATGTCTTGGTTCATATATTTTATTTTTATTTGAGTCATAAATAAGCTGAAATACTTGCTTTTTTTCCTTGCTCTTCAGCTTATCCGGAAGGAAGGTGAATTCCAAGCTCCCCGCCTGCTGGATGAGAAGGAGATGAGGGCCAACGAGGACATGCAGCAGAAAAAAAAGAACAGGAAATCAGTAACGCCCTGTAAAGTGAGAGATCAAGAGGGAAGGGGAGGGAAGGTTAGTGGCTGTGCTATGCTAAATGGGGAATGGTCTGTGCATGTACCTTTTTCTGCAATACAGAAAATGTGTCTTAAGCGGCTTGCACATGTTTTTCTGAAGGCATTTAACTTTATTTAAGTGTGCCTCACTCAGAGCTTTCATGTCTGCACATTTTGTTTGTGTGGGGGTGGGGGGAGGAGCTCAGGGAAGATGTGGAGGGGGTGGAGGATCTCTAGAGAGGAAAGAGGGGGAGGGGAGCAGAGCGGAGCACAATAACTGCAGTTGTGTGCATACAGGAGAGCAGTAACATGAGGGCATAAGGCCATAGACAGGGATTGTGGGGTATTTCTCAATTCAAATGTTAATTACATTCAGTAAAAAAACAAACTGTTATGCCCTACTTATACATCCCGAAGATAATTTAATTTTAGATGCTGTAAACAATTAAAAATATACATGAAGCTGTAATGGAAATCCTATACTTTGCATTTATTGAAATTTAATAGCAGTCATTTACTTTTAAAGGACTCAAAGCAGTCATGGGTGGGTATGTGTGACAGATTGTACCATTGTTTATTTAGTAAAATGCATTGGAGTCTTGGTTTACACAGCTAGTGCATCATTGTGATGGCTTTTTAACAAATGTTGAACGGTTATTCTTTACTGTCCACCTTAGGGCACAGGTGGAGATGAGAACGGTCCATCATCCAAAGTGCAGAAAAATTTTATTTGTGATCACTGTTACGGCGCATTTAGGAGCGGATACCACCTGAAGAGACATATCCTCATTCACACAGGTATGGGTCGTACTTAGAACAATCCAAGTTCACAGTAAAGCCAAAAAAACAGCTTTTAATGCCTGATTACATAAATCATTTGTTGAAAGAGGCTCTGAAAGCTTGAGTTGGACTGAATTTAGGAGTGTGCAGCAACTGTAAGGTTTTGCAATGGCCTGCTTAAAAATCTTGTTTGGTAATAGCTTTTGCCTCACAGCTAATTGGTGGTATCTGTGGGGACTTGAACTAAAACTGGTGCTCTTCGGTTTAGGGGAGAAGCCGTATGCTTGTGCCGTATGTGACATGAGGTTTATTCAGCGTTACCACCTGGAGAGACACAGCCTCATTCACACGGGTATGCGTCCTCTAACCGTACCCATATTACATAAATCTGACTACCTCTGTAGTCTTGACACTTGAATAAATGGACAGATGCTCAGGGTTCATTTTGTCTCTGGACAGTAATTTCCAACAAAGCCACCCCCAAAAATCTGTTCAGCCCAAAATATAAAGCACAATATTTGTATTTATAAATATTGGTCCCCCCAACACCAAGAAAACTTACTGAAGGCAATGTAATACAGTCCGGTCCAGTTGTCCCAAGTCCACTATTAAAAACTCCTGTTTCACCATGTATGATTGTCATATTCAACCTTATTTCAGCTATTTAAGAAGATGCCAAAGATGTTAAAGTCAATAGTCCTACCTTTTTATAAATGGTCTCTGTCCAGTGTGTTTGAGCTCTGATGACCATGAATTGAGAAATTAGCCTTTCTTGCCACTGTCTTAAGCTTTGTTATTACAAATTTAAATTTTGATTAATCTGTAAAAACAGCTTTCTTTTTATCTTCAGCTGGATATTGTTTAACCCATGTCCATTTTTGGCCCATCATAGTGACTTGGCTTTTTTTTTATTTTGTTTTTTTACGGATTGTATTGACAAGTAAAATAGGTTTGGTTATTCTTTGGTTCATTTGGTTTTGTGTTGTTGGTATAAATGCTGTTTGGTCCTGTAAGATGTAAGCTTGATACACTTGTTTCACCAAGTGTGACTGCTTAAAAGACTAACAACATCCAGGCTAATCCTGCGTGTGCTGCCATCTAGCAGTTGGTGCATTGCTTTCTGCACACCATGCACTGTTGGTTAACTCTACATCACAGCTGGTTGTGGTTGAAGTGACAACAGGCAACACCTGACCACCAAATATGATGATGGGTGTGGTTAGAAGTGCAATAGATGTGAACGTCATAACTTGTAGATGTCAGAGTAACAATGCCTCTTCAACCTCCAAGATTCAATGTCTTAAAGTCCGCCTGATCTTGGTTTAACTTCTGAGAAATGTTTCTAGCCTGCAGCCTTGAACTTCAGTTTAGCAGCCATCAGATGGGACACTGATTACCACATCAGAAACACTTATTACATTTTTTGGCTTCTTAATTTTTGGCAGCTCCTTTACAGAAAATATGCTTAAATTGTAACTCAAAGTTGAAGCACATGCAGTAGTAACACACTGGGATGTTCATTTGTCAGCATGTGGTATTTTCTGTAGAAGAGTTCTCACTACATATTAAAGGGAATCCTTATGCTTAATATGTACATGACATACATGGTATGACTGTGGTAAGAAAATGTGACAATGTACTTTTTTGTGAGCTGGTATTTTGTGTCAGCCCTAAATAATGTATCCAAAGTAAGACTTTCTTGGGATGAAAACAAACAGTTCTGTAAGCAAGAATTCTTGATAGTGGACTTGAAACGGACTCAAGACTTTTGGACCCCAGTGTATTCATGTGGTGCCTCACTGCACAGGCCACACAAAACGTCAGATTTCTTGTTTTTTATCATTTTATATGTAATTATTAATTTACCAGTGAAATAACTGCATGGACATCAAAGGACTATGTTTGTATAAAATGGAAGTAAGGTCCTTACTGAAAAACATTTCCATAGTGTCCATATTTGCGTTGCACCTTTTCACCCAAAATTCTTTGTTTTTCATTGTTTAAGAAGTATGCACTGTGGGTAAGTCAACCTCTAACATAATTGTTGTATTAAGTGATTACTGCTTTCAGTTTTCACAAAAAGAAACATATCAATATTATACTCATGTTGACCAATTTAATCCAACTCTTGATTTATACATGTGTATGTGATATTCCTTTAGACTGAGTAAGCAGTTGTGAACACACTGCATCTGTTCTGTCTGTTCTTCACATAGTACATTTTAAAATATATATAATTTCTCTCTAAATTGAACTTATTTGATAGACTGAATAGCTAATAATTTTATGCTCTGTGTGTGTAGGGGTGAAGCCGTACGCTTGTTCCATGTGTGACATGAGATTTTTCCAGCGTTACCACCTGGAGAGACACAGACTCACTCATACGGGTATGCGTCCATTTACCGTACCCAATTCAAGTTCAGAAGCTTATTTGATCAGGTTGTCTCGTTGAGATCAAGATTTTTCTTAAAATGAGAACCAAAAATTTACAGTAAGGCCTCTTATACAAACAAACAGCATACAAGTGAACATATATGGATAAATGAAAAGTCCTTCAGGAGTTGATTTGGAATTATTCTCGTGGACCCTTCAAAGTGTATTATTCCTTTTGTACCATTGCCAAAATTACCAACTTTATGCCCCCCCCCCCCCTTTTTTTTTTAAAATATATTTTCTGATCTGTTACTTCGGCTTCTACAAACTGAACAAGCAGAGCTTAAGAGTTAAAGCCAAGTGTGAGCTACATTATTGGGTACATAA
>JANJYP010106357.1:0-10188 GCA_024605115.1 Rastrelliger brachysoma | reverse complement strand
CACATTTATGGCTTACATTCATCAATCTCTGGAATATTACTGATCTAACCAATTTCCTTCTTGGAAGAACACACATATTGATATCTAATGAAGTTAGGCCCAGGTCATCTCTAGAAATTTTGTAACTTGCTAATGAGAAATTACTATCAATTAAAAGAAGCTGTATTTTCTTTTTTTTCTGGTAATCTTAATTCTGAGTTTCATTCTATCCTAAGTTTTACAATACAGTTGGAAATAGCTCAGCTTTGTGTGTGTAGGACTGTGAAATATATGTCAGATGGAGCTTTAGCTGTGACAGAGTTCCTGTCGATCCTTAATATGTCTAAAATAAGATCAGAATTTAAGTAAATAAAATAAAAAAGTTATATTTTTAATTACAATACATCTTAAATTGTGATGCCCAATTTAGTGTTTCTTTTTATATTTACAGATTTAATGGACTGTTAAAGTGAATGGAAAGTAGATATACTGTAAGTTCAGAACTGAGCAAGCTAGAATTTACTATAACCTGCTCTGTGAGTGTGAGAATGACAACAGCCTCACTGTTTATGCGATGTTGTTAAATTAACTGTTTGAAGAAAATCGTGATTAAATTAAAATTTTATATTAAAATGGTTATTTTTAACACATAGTTTTATCAAATATTAAAGCAACAATGGGATGCATTTTATTACTTGATGTGACCTTACATATGACTATATGGAGGTACAAAAATATCCCCATTAATATTGTCAGGCTGATTTCAAACATAAAACTCAGCAATTTAAAATTTTCTTTGTCGAGGTCTTAAAACGGTCTTAAAAAGCATTAAATTTGATTTCACAAAGGGTGCAGCAATTCTGAGTCAGATTCTGACCTAAAGTGACGTGCATGCACACGTGTATCTCATGACTATGTGCTTCATGTTCTTCTCCTCCCTCTCTCATCTGTGATGGTTAAAACATCAAAACGGCCCTCTGTGTTTCTTTAGCCTAAAGCTACTGTTTAATGGCTTCAGCAGACTTCATCAGCATTTAGTCTCTCTCTCTCTCTCTCTCTCTCTCTCTCTCCCCCCCCCTCCTCCTCTCTTTCTCTCTCTGGCTGGAGAGTGTTTGACGAGGATGTCACAGAAATTGCTTTTTAATAAGCCTTCTTCTTTTAACTGCGCCACTGAAAGATAATTAAATTGCAGCTAGAAAGGACAGTATTCTTTTGTAATTTAAATTAACTTTTTTTCTGGCTTGGTCTCATCCTCCTTTTGGCGTGCTCTCTTGCTTTCTTTCTCTCTTGCTCCTTCAGCTCATCCCCATATCACATTTCCTTTCCATACACTCTGTCTTTTTCACCCTACACCCTNCTCTTGCTCCTTCAGCTCATCCCCATATCACATTTCCTTTCCCTACACTCTGTCTTTTTCACCCTACACCCCTTCCCTGAGGCTTTGTCCATAATGAAAGGCCTGATATCTGTAAATTTACTACCACTGTGTTCTCACTCACTCTTTCACTTTTTCTCTTTCTCTTTTCTCTTGATTAGAACACTTGGAAAGTGAAGGAAAAGCATATAAAGTTAATTGTGACTTGTGACCAGAATAGAGACACTGAGACAGGGAAGGCAGGGATACAGAATGGGACCCTAGTAAAAATAAAGAAGGGGAGGGGGGGTGTAGAACCATCTGTATTTCTTGCGTTTGTGTATTTGAAGCTCTGAAGCCCAGGCTGCTTTGTGATAGAGACAATGTGCAAAGATTAGAGAAAATTACTTGTTTCCTCCTCTTCCTTTTCTCTTTGTGCCTTCCTTCCTCCATCCTCCTCTCCTTATACTACCCCTCTCTTGCCTCTTCCTTTTACAACCTCACTGTTTCTTTTGTTCTGGCTCCTTCTTCATCTGCTCATTTCATTGTTTTTATAGATGACCATTTGTGGAAAGTGGAGTTGATTTGATGATATGTTTCTCTCACAGATACAAAACATCTTTTCTCTTCTTCATTTGTAACCCCCCCCCCTTCACACACACACACACACACACACACACACACCCTCTTTTCTCCCTTGCCAATACTTTTCTCTGTTAGATTGGACCTGAGGACCTCTCTGAGGACAGTTTCTGGACCAATGCAAAAGAGGACAAGTATGAAAACAATGAGCTCTTTGCCAAACTCACCTTGACCTTCTCCTCACAGACAAAGAGTGAGTATGTGGCTTGTGTATTTTTACTATGTGCTGTTATCATTTTTGTTTCACAGTAATGAGCAATGTCTTTCTCTGCCTCTCTCCTCTCTCTCCCTGACTCCATGTCCATTTCAAACCTCTTGTTCTGCCTCCATCAGCCAGTAAAGGTAAGAATGTCACACATACACACATCCATTTAATTCTTTTTTTCACAGGTCTTACAAGCTTTTCTCACTCTTCTCTTCCTCCATTTGGAGGACACACTGCACATTTACATTATTCAGCAACACTGTGTCAAAACAGCATCTCACACGGGTTCATGAATAAACCACTCACACCTGTATCTGTGCATGTGTTCATTTTCTCAATGTGTTCATGACTTGTTGTGCAGAGATCTCACTACCAGATTAGATGAAATGGGACTTGGGGAAAGAGGGAAAGATGGACAAAAGGACGAGTGTTGAGGGAGCTATAAGGAGAAGGTCACTGATGTCCTTTGACTAGCCACCTGCTGTCCTGGCTCAAAGCGCTGACACACAGGTGTACGCTCACACACGCACACCTGTCCACTCCTATCACCTTGTCCCAGTGTCACTGAGCCTTCTGCTCTAACTCCTCCATATTCATATCATAAGCAGGACACCAGAAACTCACAGACAGTGTGTGTGGGTGTGTATATAATTCCATCTGACCTTCAGATTCATTCTCAGTGTGCAAACACACAGACCCTTGCTCTTGTCATATACATAAACAAAAGTGTGCATGCGCACAAGGCTGATGCTAGCTGTTGATGTCTGTTAAATGTCAGTGTTGGCAGCTGTCCCATCTACATTCACCTGTATGGCAAGTCCTAATGTCCGCCTGTCACTCCTTAATTTGACCCCCCCGAACCCCTTAGCCAGTACACCCATGACTCCCCTTTTTATTGGCCAAGACAGCCGTCTGTTCCAGTTGATGTCTAATAACCTTTTCTGAGAGCTGACTATAAAGACACCGTGGCCTTTTCATAGCCCCACACCTGTCTGTATGCTTGCTAGTTTGGATGTACTGTGTGTGTGTGTGTGTGTGTGTGTGTGTGTGTGTGTGTGTGTGTGTGTGTGTGTACCTTTCCCAATGTGTGTGAGATTGATAGCAAGAAGGAGAGGGGCCATGTCCTGTTAGTGTTTGCTGGTTTCCTGTATGTGTTTTGAATCTCTTAAAGTTTAGTATTTAGAAATTAAAACATTCTTTGGAACAGAAATGGTATTTAACTGAGTTCTTGTTGAAGCATCTTATGTTCCTTTGTGTCCTTATGAGTAGACATGTGTTGTAATCCATAGATATTGGTATGTTTGTGCCTGGACAGGCACAATAAACATCTAGCTCTGGTTATGTAGCCTGACTCTTCACCTTTTGTCAAAATTTCTCTTCCTTAAACACACCACTCAAGGCCTGATATATTCCTTCTGACCACAGTCATTCTCCTTCACCTCTGGGAGTCCCGCTTCATTCTTCTTAATCCTCATGTTCCTTTTCCTCCTCCCTTTGTGCCTCCCATTCCTTGTTACCCAGCACAAGCAGATAGACAACACGCCAAGCCACTGCTGACCCTCTCTGACCCTTACTTTTCTTCTCCATCAGTTGCCCTGCAGCACAGCAGGGTTGCATGTGTGCACACACCCACACATTCAACAGACATGCAGGGGGACAGTGTGCCCAGAGTAGGGTCAGGGGTATTGGCCTCCTGAGGCTTGGTGGAAGGGCAGAGAGATAATGGTGGGAGACACGTCCTCTGGGTGCATGTGGCTGTCATGACATAGTTCAACACTTCGATACACACAAACCCGCAAATAGTATATATTTTTATCTTTTTCTCTTTGTCTCTGTAGTTACTTCCATTTTCTGTCCTTATGAGTGTATATCACTAACTGTACATCTATCTTTATCTATACTCTCTCTCATTGACACCAGGGCCATATCCATTTATTAAGCTCAGTCTAGTTGCACTACATGCTCTTGTCCTTCTCCTGAGTTAAATACAAAAATATGCTGGACAAATAGTGATACAATCACTGAAACCTTTTTTTGCATTAGTTTTAGACAACAACACTTTTTGCACTAACAAGACCAGATCTTGTTACAATAGACATCTTCATAAACTTGACTTCCACCACAGAAGTGTATGGATTTGTGTAATAATCAGTAACAATCTAGTAAATGCACTGTCAAGGATATCCCAAATATTTTTAAATTATGTTGTGTTTCATTTTTCATTTATATTGTATTTATCTCCTGATAACCCACACACACAGATTATCACCTGCTGGATGAAATAGTTCTTCAGCTTAAATGGCTGTATCTTTCAGCAGTGGTTCTAAAATGAGGCAAGAATATAACAAATTCAGGCTACCATTGGATAAAAGCTCCACCTTACTCAATTTAATTCCAGCGTAGACTTCAGTCTTCCAGCTAGTCTTTTCACCTTTCTCCCCTCAAACTACTTAACTTGCCTCACAAGCAACCAGACGATGCAATGTAACTTTTAGTAGCACTGTGCTGGCGAACATCTTATACAGGATGAGGATACAAAACTAAACTGGAAATAAGGAATATGTATTTTATACTCAGTCAGTGAACTGCATTAGATTTGACTTATTGAGAATGCAAACTATCAAGGTTTATAGAAGGTGCTATATGTCAAAGAGCAGTCTCTCTGATTCAGTGTATCATTTGTGTGGTATTTTCCCAAGTGAAGCATTTCAAGGCTTAAAGCACATTTAAAGTAAAGTTACCTGAATATCACCTTTGTATGGTATGGTTAAGGCTAACTCCTTAATATCAGCTGAGTTTTGTTATAAAACAGAGCTTTTGAAAGGGATTTAACTGATGGCTGAGCTGCTATAACAGTAGACTGTTACATTGTACATCTGTACAGATATAATAAAACCTACCTTCCAGAGCATTCATAATAATTTATTAGGGTGCAACTTGCCAAATTCCACTGCAGTATTTGTAGTGGACAAGTCATGGTACTATACTGCCATCTTTTCTCTGTCTGAAATTCTAAAAAAGATGTGTGGAAAAGGATGTTTGCATTTGTCCCTCTTCTTTGAGTGTAAGGGCTTATACTCAGGGGCCTGGTGTGACTGTTTGTAATTGTAAACAGCCTAGTTGTTTAGATGAGCAAGTATTTATGGCTTTAAAGCAGTTAGTGTAATATAATGTTTCAGGCGGAAAGCTTATCTCTGTATTCTTCCTTAAGCTACTGGTTCTTAATTCCTCTCTTTGATGTGCTTGTGCTGGTTTTCTATTTCTATTTACTATTTGTTTTCTTCTCTCTGTTTGGTAACAATAACAGTAATAATGATAATGATAATAATAGTAATAATGACAATAATGATGATGAAAGTGATGGTTGAATGGATGAGGAAGGAAAGAATTGCTTTTCATATATAGTCTTATTTTTTCTAGTAAGTTTTGCGTAGTGGAGCACAGTCACAAGGCTAGAATTTGTACACTGCTCATCATATATGGGTTTTCTACATCACATCTTGAACTGTCCTTTTTCACCTTTTCCAACTGTTTGATAGCAGGTGCCTTTTGAAGTTGGCACCTCAGATAGCCCAATTAGCAAAAGAAAGGGAGAGCGAGAGATGGAGAAAGGAGGAGGTGGATGAAAAAAGGAAGTGCTAGAGTGAGCAGAGGGAAAGGCTGGGCTTGAGGGAGCGCTGGTGATTAATTTGATTCGGGAGAGAAAAGGAGAGAAAAAGGCCAGGAGCATATACGATTATTAATCCTCATAATGGGAGGATCATTTTCATATCCCAATTCTCTAGCCTGTACATCCTTCCCTCTTCTCACTCTCAATTTCTGTGTTTCTGTGGTCTGTTGAAGTATGGTGACCTCATTTCTCTTTTTTGGTGGAGGATCCTAACCCAGAAGAGATGCTCTGTGATGTCATCCACTGTGCATTGTTGCATGACATACCCACACATGCTATAGCAACTTCCGGTGTCACATTCCCTTTCTATACAACACAGACAAGTTTATTGCAAACAAATGCATGT
Source organism: Rastrelliger brachysoma (assembly GCA_024605115.1). Lineage (NCBI taxonomy): Eukaryota > Metazoa > Chordata > Actinopteri > Scombriformes > Scombridae > Rastrelliger > Rastrelliger brachysoma. The sequence continues at coordinate 3,992 of JANJYP010106357.1, read as the reverse complement.
TTGTCAGTGCAAGGGTGTTTGTATGGTGGTGTACTGTATGTGCTCAGGAGAGTGGGTGGGTGAGCTCAGCTACATTTACAAACCAATTATAATAATCCTTNTGTGTGTGTGTGTGTGTGTGTGCACGCGCATGTATGTAAGTGTATTTGTGTTGCTGGATTTCCTTTTTAGGTCTGGTCTGTTCACTTTTTACCTTAATGAGCTACCAATTGGCAAGAAAGTGAATTCTTCTGTGCATGTGTGTGTTTGTGCACCCTTGCTTGTCTCCTCTCTAGGGTTATAGACCAATCAGTTAAAGGTATGAGAGAAGTAAAATATTAACAATAAAAGACCAAGAGGCATTGAGAGTTATGTTGCACTGTTGCTGATTAGATCATTATATCTTCTTCCGAACAGAATTCTTAACATTTGGTGTTTTTATTTATTCATTTATTTAATGTTTATTTTTATAACGGTACACCAGCTCAAGACCATTGTGAAAGAAAAAGTTGCCTGCTAATGATGCATCCTGTCTTCTAGTACTGTTCAGTAGTCTGATTGCAGGATTACAGAAGTGTTGCCTATGAGACTTTATGCAATATTGTCATTGTACATTTATGATTTACCCTTTGGTCAGTCACAATGCACCAGAGGTTCTCTNATTACAGAAGTGTTGCCTATGAGACTTTATGCAATATTGTCACTGTACATTTATGATTTACCCTTTGGTCAGTCACAATGCACCAGAGGTTCTCTTTTTTACATCAAGGACCCCTAAACTGAAACAAATCAGACCTACATTTAAGAGTTTTAAAATAAATAATTCCACTTTCTGCGGGGGACCCTTGTAACTCCTTCCTGAACCCCACTTTGAGGACAACTGTCTTAGGCAATATATCATATGAGAAAATTCTGATTCTTTACCTGATGGCCTCACTGCAGTTGCAACAGATTTGACAGGTCTGAAAAATGACTGGCAAGCTTTTGTTGAAAATAACTCTAGGTGAGAAAATGGGAGACCCTTCTTTTCACTACATTTTATACCTCTCCACTATCTCCTCTACCTTTTCTATGCCAGCTTCATAATCCCCACCACAACCCACATTCAGAGGATGTTTGTTTTTCCACTGTTGATTCCCCTCTAGGTCACAGCCAAAAAAGATTTGTGAGTTGCTGTGTTCATTTATGCATATGATTGTTTATAATTAGGGAGAGTTTTAGATAACTGTTTGTGGGTTGTGTAGACACTCTCCTGAGACTGTTTAAATATATGGACTAATAAAGCACTTAAATGACTAAATGAGCAATGGGCACACTTTATTAAGCCATTATAGTGTTTGTGTACGGTTGTGTGATTGTTCTAAACTACTGTTGGCTTTGAAATGCTTGTGTGTAANTTATAGTGTTTGTGTACGGTTGTGTGATTGTTCTAAACTACTATTGGCTTTGAAATGCTTGTGTGTAATGTGTTTAAGTTTTCTCTCTCTGTGTGTGTGTGTGTGTGTGTGTGTGTGTGTGTGTGTGTGTGTGTGTGTGTGTGTGTGTGTGTGTGTGTGTTTGTACTTGTATAGTCCACAGTAGCAGGCCTTGTTAATAAATCATGCAGTGTTCAGGCTGGGGCTGCAGAAGGAGAAGCAGGTTAATGCAAGGGTCACTAATGCTGTAGAAAGAGCCGTGGAAAATATCACATTGTGCATTCTTTCTATTCTCTTTTATTCATACCATATCTGGATGCAGCCATTTCTCTACTTATATCTCAAATCTCCACTTTCTCTCCACATCTTTTTACTATCGACAAATGACCACACAGCTGTATAAGAATGGGTCTGTCGACAGTGGTGACATGTAAATTCAGCATTGAGCAACTGGCTTTTCAGTATGCAGGTATAGCTTGGAAATGGGATGTTTGATGTTTATAGGTTGTGTTTGGTGTTGTGTGCGTGTGTGTAAATTTAAGTGTTTATGTGCACTAGTGCTTAAGTTTAAATCCTAACTATACCTCTTAAGCCCTGAACAGTAGCGGTGCATTAGGTTGGCTTTGCTCACTCTCTAAGCCTTGGTGTGTATTCTCAGCGTGGCAATAGCAAACGTTCCCTCATTCACCATCTCTTTATGGTTGAGGAACAGCCACAAAATGCCGCTCATTCATCAGGCTTATCAGGTTCAAACACATCTGTGTGTGCTCGCATTGGCTCTCACTGCCAACTGCAACAGCTCACTCACATGCACAAATAGAAGTATACACTTATACATACACATGTAAGCGCACTCACACGCGCACACTTTTGTCCCACTCATTCTCTTCATTCCATCCCTCCCTACTTCCATCCCTCGTTATATCTCTCTCTCTCCCTCTTCTCTGTTTTACATGCAAATGAGCTAAGTGTACTCATGCCGGAGCATTACCGCTGTGTGTGCCTAATCTCCTTGCTGCCTTTTCTCTTTCCTGGAGATTATCCTGTTTTTAAACGGAATAGGCCTTCTTCGCTTCACTCGGCTCCTCTCCCAGCCAGTCGGTCAGCCAGCCAGCCAGCCAGTGTTCCAATCTCTCGTCCCAACACCATTACCATTTAAATGTTCCCAATGATATGACAGCTGAGCAGGGGCTGAGAGCAGTTCTGTGTGTGTATGCATGTGTGTCAGTGTATGTTTGTAATCTTTGTGAGTATGTGTGTTTAATTGAGGGATTGACTGATTAGCTGAAAAGCTTGTTACAGATGCTAAGTATCCCCAGTGTTCGTGATTCTGTCTCTTTTCACCCAGGCCAAGAGGGAAAAAAAATCATGAAGAGAGATGGTAGGATGTGGGGATGAAGGGATATATGTATGCACACCTACACTCCTTCCACCCACTCCTCTTTCCTGTTTTGCTCCTCTTGGTCACAGCAGCACCCTCATTCTTCCTCCTCTGTTTTTCTTATGTATGTATTCTTTTATATGTGTGTGTGTGTGCGCGCGCACGTGTGTACATGCATGTCTTTGTCAGGCGTATGAAAGCAAAAGTTCTTTAATTTTGATATTGATGGGATTGGGTAGAAAGGAAAGTCACCGAGGTTGTATCTGTGATTAGAAGGCATATTAATCTTGGGTAAAAGGAGTGATAAAGAGAGAGAAATAATAGCGAAAAGTGCAGATTGACTGTGACTGCCTGCAACTGACATAACGCTTATTTTTTGCCATATTAGCTACCTATCCCCGAGGGCAGTGACACACGCAAGCACGTACAGACACATAGATACACACACAGGAGACTTAGCCCACTTTGATGTCACTGATAACACATAAAAAAATGGAGCAGCAAAGAGCAACAACTTCAAAGATGTATTTGACAAGATAGGAGCATTAACCCCCATCTCCCTTTCCTCTTCCTCTTCTCTCTCCTGATTTCCACATCTCTCTTCTCTTATCTCTGTCTGATAAAGGGGTTCTAATGAAAAGAGACAAAGACCGAGAGATGGAACCAGAAAAATGATGGAAGAGTAGGAGGAGGAGGGGTGATGAAGATAAAGCAAGATGTACAATGAGAGGAAAAAAAGATAGATGGTAGCAACAGAGGCATTTTAAAGTGTCCTTTAAAGTCCAGAGCTCCTATCTCAGTCGAATTGTTTAACAGTAGCCTTGAGCTGCTACTGGTGCAGTATTAGCTAGCTAGTGAATTATTAGAATGGTGTTATATTTTCTCCATTATGCTGATGGCTCAGCCCAGGTCTTCAGGGCTCTCATACAGCCACACATATTGAAGCTATCCATTTCACCCAAGCCTGTACCAAGTTTCTTAAAGTATACATTATCTTGTTTTTTTCTACATATGTGTGCGCACACACACCTTTGTGCTTGGCCACAGTGTTCTGTATGTGAGCTGTGTGTGTTGTAACCTGTCTAGCTTTTACTGCCAGTGGAGTAACTTGGCCCCTGGTCTCTTGCTGTGTAGGCTGTATGTAATATGGATAACCCAGTGGCATTTACACCAGACACCGATGGTATTTACAAGGCCTGGTGGGCCGGGCCCTGCTC
>JANJYP010106347.1:0-18001 GCA_024605115.1 Rastrelliger brachysoma | reverse complement strand
ACCCTTATATCTAAGATTGCTACTGAATTGAAATGGATAAAAGAAGTTAGACTGACATAGCCAGTCAACAAAGCCCAAATCTTTTCTCTGTAGCTAAACACAAAAGTACTGCATCACAACTTCTTCAGCATTGTGTGAAGAATACGGAGTCATCAGTCGTATCTAACTTTTCAAAAGAAGACAAGAATAAAAAACTGAACCGGATAGTTGTTCCTGACTTAATTACTAATTCGTTGTTTAGTGGAGTGGTTTAATTCAACTGACGGTAACTGACAATCATTTTTTAAAAGAGGAAAAATGTTTTCCAGTTGAAAAAAAGTGTGTGTGAATAACATAAGGACATTTGACATGTTGAAAAATGTATTTCATTACTTTAAAAAAGAACTTTTTTGGAATCTTTAAAATTAACTCATTAAATTAATGTAAATACTATTTAGTAGTTTTCATTGTTAAGTTACCAAAAATGTATGTTGTAGGCTAATTCATTAATGCTCGGTTAGGGTGCAAATAACTTAAATGTGTGTAGCTAGCATACTTCACTGGTATCCAGTGAGAAGTACTACTAAATGTCAATATTCCATTACAAATAAAAGTTTTGCATGGAAAAATCCTACATATTTATCTATCACCTCCTGTTTACAATGATCTCACTTCCTCCTGAATACTGCTAACCACAGCTACCACCAGGTGGTACTAAACACACAATAAACTTCCTTACCAGAGTTTTTATCTAAAATACTAAATATACGGACATATTGTGGAAAGTATTTTGGTTAGAAGGAAACGGATTTTCATGTTTCACAAGCATGGATACTGCAGGAACTCTACAAGGGTTGTTGTGGGCAAAAAGAATTGAAGGTATGTAGGCATTAGCTGAGGAGCTAGCAGAGCTAACCGCTAATATAATTAAGGCTGTAAACAATCATAATGTCTTTCTAACGGTGTATGGCATGAATTTATGTGTTTTTTAAAACATTCAAACACGTTGTCTAATTTACTACAGTTAGCTAGTTTAGTCCAGTGGTTGCCAACATAGGGCTTCATCAGATAAATCTGAGGGGTCATAAGATGATTAATGGTTGTGGAAAGAAAAAGAAGATTTGATACACATGTGTTTTCAGTTTTTTTCTTTAATGATTAATTAATAATTAATCTCTAATGGTGAGACATTGTATAATTTAAACATTTATTAAAATGAAACCATATGAGAAGTTAAAAGGGAAAGATCCCTTCTTGGTGGAGCTGTTATAACTCATCTGAAATGTAACCCTAGATGTTTAAGAATAAAACCAACAGACGTAACAAAAAGGCTATTAGGCTCCATTATCGGGTTATTAATGATTCACTGATGATAGTTTATTCACATCTGTGGTTTATGGTTCATTTACTACTTTTCTTATTGGTTTTGGTCATCTTATAATTTCTTATTTCTAATCATGATAATCATCAAGTTCATCATTTCATCATGTCAGATATTTAGCAACAGCTTAGTTTTATAATATATATATATAACCATCCAATAGAGGTGAAATAAATTCACTGTAAAGTTTATAAATAAAATCTCTATTTAAAGCTCTATCTCAAAGCTTTAACTGTGTTGCTAAGCTGCCACCTAGTGACTGAGTTTAATAAACTCAGTTTAACAAGCACCCAATTTATGTAACTTACTACAATGCTGAGGCCAGAGAGTGCCAAACAACCACAGGCAGAACAAGAACCAGGAAATAGACAGGTGCTTGTGGTCAGAGACGGGCTATAGCATTCCCCAGGGCAGAGACAAGGAGAGGAGGTCAGGGAATCAGTCCATAAATGAATGCTGGAAAATCTGAGAGCAATCTGGAAAAGAGTGAGTGAACAGGAGCAGAATATATATACTGGCATGATTGCTGATGAGGTGCAGCTGAGAGTCCAAGTGAACAGCCTATAATGTAAGAGGTGAGGTGGGGTTGGCTGACTGTCAGGAGTGGAGCAGGGTTTGGCATGGGGGGCAGACTGTAACATCAAGAGTAGTCATCCTAGGTGATTATCTGGGCCTATAGGCATCTACTTCTTTTCCTCAGCTTCGACTCCAAGCTTGAATAACAGCATCGAGTTGTGCTAGGTGGACAGCCTCATTTTGTCCAACTATTCTGAAAACAGAAGGAGAAACTTAAAATTAACTGAGATTCATATGATCATAAGGATAAAGCAGAGGAAAACAATGATTTTGGAGGTGTTCTGATTATAATCCATAATTCTGACACTTATAATCCATAAACATAAACATAACAACAGTCACTTAATAATTTTTCATGACCTGNTGAGATTCATATGATCATAAGGATAAAGCAGAGGAAAACAATAATTTTGGAGGTGTTCTGATTATAATCCATAAATGACAACAGTCACTTAATCATTTTTCATGACCTCTCAGGAGAGCAGTTCTTTGTATGACAGGTGCCACTGCACTGCTTCTTGACTTTGTGTTAAACTGTAAATCTAACATTGCAACTGGTCATAGCGACTGTCTTACATTACCTTAATACACCCTACCCAGAATGCATACAGGTTTTGTATGTTGTATACATATAAACTGCTTTTTTAAAAATGATTATTGTATTGATTTTAAAAAGGATAATTTACATCATGAGCTGGGTCTGACGCCGTATTGGTCGGAACCATTATCCAAACCACTGGTTTTGTCAGGATGACATTCAATGCGCTCTCGCGAGATTTTTAATACAGTCGTAGATTAAACTAGCACTAACACCACGTTTCAGGTGCTAATTTAAATTAAATTTTTAGCTAACCAAGTGGTTTTTATGTCTAAATCTCACCAAACCTTAACCGCAGAGTTGTCAGATCTGGGGTTACCTACCTGTCATTTTGTGTGCGCCCTTGTTATTTCCCCGACTAGAAACATTCAGGCTACCAGTTTTGGATTTGACACGACACCGGCTCCTTTTGGTTTGTTTTGAGTGTTAAAGTTAAAGTTTTGGTCTTACACTACAGGTGAGATGTCGGACGCTTTGCAGAAGTGGTGTGTGGGCCAGTTACGCCACAAGTTTGGACTGGAGGGAAGTGAAGACCTCGTCCAGTAAGTAACATTAAGTCTGCCAACAGGCTAGCATTACAAAGCTAATTTAGCTGGTAGTAATTTGAAAAATACGTAGGATTAAAAACTGATACATTTACCTGGAGAGACTAAATAAAATGTTTCTTGTCTGTACATCAAAATGTCACCCATAATGGAGGCGTTGAGCTCTCATACAGAAGCGGTAACATAGTAAGTTATGTGGGCAGTTTGACAGATGCAGCATCAGTTTTTATAACTTTTTTTTTTTAATGTAAAACTTAGGCGAGTTTATCTTCAAGTCCATAACACTGTCACCCAGGTGTTTTCTGTTTCATTACACACCTCTGTTGGAGGCCTTCATTACATGGTTTTGCTGCATTTCTCTGTCACTGATTCTCTGGGATGGGAGACCCTACTCCAAAACTCAGGGTTTGATTATATACGCAGAGCAATTGTTATTGTCAAAACTACAAAATTGCAATAATAACACACAAATTTGTGCTTGGACGTGTGTAATATTGGTTAAGTTGTTTTTATTATACCTCCCCATCAGCAAGCTCAAGACATAAGTTTTTGTGTTTGACCAAACTTGCCTCTTGGGAGAAGTCATTTCTGCACTTGGAAGGACACTGATGGTCCTGCCCTACAAAACTCAGGGTGTTGCTCTTATATGAAGTAATGTGTGTTTCCCATTAATGATATTGACTGTAATTTGCACCGCTTAGTCTCACTGTGAGCTTTAACATGGCTCTACACTCTACAAAACGTTATGTTGTTTTACGGCTGAGTGGTATATTGAGGTCTCAGTCAAGATCAAAATTTTTCCTAACAGCATATGGGACAAAATGCTATCTTCTTTTGTGCGGATTATATTAAATTATAGAGTGACGTTTCCACTGTCTCTCTCTGCTACACACACAAAGGACTCAGCGCCAGCCTCTCTGAGACAGTGAAGAAGACAGGAGACATACGAAGTTAACCTGCTCCGTCAGGAAGCGACTGTTAAACCAGCACAAAACATTATAGATATAACCTCTTAATATTGGCTTTAGAATGCACCAGGATTATATATTTCTCTTAAAAATGTACAAAATTTCTTCGAGGGGAGCATCTCCCGCAATCCTCCTTGAGGGCCAGACTGAGACTCCACCATCATAGTGTCTCTATTTTCTGTGGGAAATGCTAATATACATCTAGTGAATTTTCCCACTTGAAGGAAAAATCCACGTTTGTCCTGGCTGTTATAGGTCTTTCTAACTTATTTTTCTTGTGTTATACCCCAAGCTGTGTCACCTTTTGCAGTCCAGAAGATGGCAACAATTTTTGATAGTAATGGGGCTTATGCAGGAAACCAAAATGACGATTTCTTCTGTCTTCTTTTCAGTGTGCGCAGCCTCACCTCTGAAACTTGTTTTTTTTATGCTAAGCAGTGCTTATTAAAATTGAGAATAAAGATAAAGCTAGCTTGCTTTTTAACAAAATACATTTCTTGAATCAAAGCTAAATCAATTGAGGTCAACACATTCATGCAGGTAATCTGTGCGCATTGAGGTTTTTTTTGTTTTAAACCCTGCAACCCCTATGGTTGCAACTACTGGACATAATACGATACAGAGCATATTGTATTAAACATTTTATGTCTGGTAGTTGTTCTGTACGGCTGGAATTCTGTAATATTACCATATATTCTGGTAAAGAAAAAATCTAAGGCTTGTACTATAGCAGAACTTAATTTATAGACCAATGTGTTTCAGCTTGCAGCCTTCATCAGACTCATGCAGTGACTAGTAACAAAAACTCAGGGTTTTCTTATTTCAGCCAGCAGACAGCAAGTACCTTCTCAGTCTTTCTGTTGAGCTTTTGGTTTCAGACCCAATGACTTGTACTGTGTCATGCTGCTGTTTTTTAGGTACATTCTGGCCATCGAAAAGGCTGAAGAGATTGAGGAGTTTGTGGGAGACATCCTTCAGGGCACAGATGGGGAAAAAAAGCACTTTATAGATGAACTCATCAGCAGATGGAAGACGATCCAGCAAACGTTCCTAGATAATACTGATCTTTTTGTCGCTAAAGAAAAGTCACCAATGGGTAGGTCAATCAGTGCTTGATGTCTGCCATTGAGTTTATTTTGATTTGTACACTAAATGCCTTCAAACCATTCACAACCAGTTACAAAGATCCTGTGCTAAATACTATAATATAATAATTGAATGTTTTTCTTGTTTAAAATGACAAAACCTTCTCTGAAACGTGCTATTCAGAATATTCCTGGAGGTAATTTGCTCTGCTTTCCTAGATTCACAAGACATGACCAAAGATTCCCAGAAGAAGTCTAAACGCAAGGGCCGGAATAAACAAGGGGTGTTGACTGTGAGCCAAACCAAACCTGAGCTGGAGACAGATGACCGCATTAGGGTGAGTACACATAGACTCAAACATTTGTTCTGATGATTTAGTCCTAACAATGGCATAATGCATAATGTTGATTTGTGACTAATCGCAATTTGATTACACACACACATAATTAGGGTTAATAGACAAGCTGTAACCGTGATGATAACGTGATCTCAGTACTTATGCATTTATTAGCTGCATCACAAATATGTGGCTTCAGCAACATTGTAGCCGCCAAGTGTCCCCAGAAGAGCCTGGAAGTGCCTTGGATGGGAACATTGTCATCCAGGAAGAGACCACTCCCATCAGAAAAGAAGAAATAATACCATTACTATTACTACTACTGATGATGGTGATAATAATGATCATAATCATAATGCATTTTATTTAAAGGTGCTTTTCAAAGCCCTCAAGGACATCTTACAAGACACATAAAACAATAACAGTCCATTAAACATTTGCAAAGAATTTTGTGGAAATTAGTATAATTTTACAAAAGATAAATAACTTAAAATGAATATGACTACATGGTCATTGTGAGACAGAGTCAGAAGTGCAAATGTCTAGTGGGCTAATTTTCATTCCTTTTGTAACGAATGGTTAATGCACCACAGCCCCACTATGTAAGTGTTGACAGACTGCTCTTGTTGATGCAGTCTCATTCTTAGTCACCTGAAATTTCTAACAGACAGTTGTTAAGTGCTGACTTGAGGTTTCTATTTGAGCAGCTTATGGGGCTCTTGCACGCTTTGCAGAAACTGGATCAGTTGCATCCAAAGCACGATCAGGCAGACCCAAGAGTGACCACACCATTAGGAGATCAATACATCAAGCTTAGTTCTTTAAGAGATAGAAAAGCAGCTTCATCACTGATAAAGAGTTTGCTAAATAAAGAACACAAGACTCGAATCAGCTAAAGTACTGTCGAAGATGAGTAGTAGCAGTTGTTAAATTTCATCTCAGGAGAGTAAACAAGGTCAAATGCTTGGGGTGCTTTAAGAAATACCAGAATTTCACAGTGGGAAAATAGTTGTATTTACTTATTGATCCAAGTTTGAGATTTATGGTTGTATCAGAAGGTTGTACATAAGAAGACGAACAGTAGAGAAAATGATACTGCAGTGCATCAAACCAGTCATGAAATAAGGTGGTGGGGAAATTCAGATCTAGGGGTTTTTCCTCCTCTGGATTTAGGCACCTGTACTGAATTGACTACACCCTGACCAAGGTAAAGTACCGCTTCATTCTACTTCAAGATCAAAGAAGATGAGGGAGTCATGACTCTTAGGGACTGTATCCCACAGTCACCTGACCTCAACCCCTTTAAATATTTATGGGTGCACTTGAAGACTGAGAAAACCAGGGGACACAAACTTGTCGACTCCATGCCAACTTGACTCCATGCTGTCTTTAAAGCAAAAGGAAGACAAAACAAAAACTAAGATATTCTGGTCCCCAATGTACATTGTGTTAATTTGCTAAGCTTATGTATTACTATCTGTTCATCTTGTCTTCTCTCTTTATTTACTACTTTCTCAGGCTCAAGGCAACAGCAGCCCTTCTTCAACAAAGAAGAAAACAAAGTTTGTCAGTCTCTATGCACCAGACGGACAGGACAGGCTGTCTGTCTTAATTCCTGGTCGAAATAGATGTGATTGCCTTGCCCAAAAGCACCAACTCATCAACAACTGCATGAGGTGTGGTCGCATTGTCTGTGTGCAAGAGGGCTCTGGACCATGCTTCTTCTGTGGTCACCTGGTATGAGTGTTTACATGCCTTTTTTTAGCATGTCAGTCTAATGCAAATAAGATCATAACAAAGTTGCATTCTATATGTGTTTTTTTTTTTTTTGTGAATCAGGTCTGCACTAAAGAGGAGGAGGAGATCCTCCAACGAGACTCCAACAAAAGCCAGAAACTAAGAAAGAAGCTTATGGGAGGTGAGAATCTAAACTAGAAAGAATTTATTGAAAAGGTAAAGATGATTTAAACCTTTCTTTTTTATTGTGGTGACAGACTGTGGAGAAAGAGATTATCTGCCACATCATGAGGCCAGGATGAAGGCTGGTTTGGAGAAGGCTGTCCAGCACAAAGAAAAACTGTTGGAATGTGACAGAGATAGGTACTATAAATCACAGTTTAATACTGAACCGTTAGATAGAATTAAGAACGTAACAATAACAGCAGGATTTACTACTAACACCTAGCTGTTTGATTTTATTACTTCTCCAGTGTCTCAAGAACCCAAGTTTTGGATGATGAGTCAGACTACTTTGCCACTGACTCCAACCAGTGGTTGTCTCCAGGTGAGCGAGAAAAGCTTAGGAAAAGGGAAGAGGAACTAAGAGAATTTCGCCATGCACTTCGCACAGAAAGGAAGATCAAATTGGATTTTGCCGGTAGACAAGTGATTGATGAGGGATACAACCTCACTGAATACTACAACAAGTGAGTAAGACAGTCCGACACAAGCCTCTAAGGTTATTTATGATATACAGACATGCTGAAGACCTTCCCCTTTTATATAAAATATGCAGATTGGATGAGACCCTCAAGAATATGAACACTGATTTTACATTGAAATCATCGGAGTATTCTGAAAGACAAGGTGGACAGCAGACCCTTGGAGAGCTAGTCAACCCCAAGATCATGCAAAGTGCACCAGAAGTAGGTCATCTTTTCCACAGGCATTCCATGGCATTAGTATCACCCTTTTTTGTATTTTCAACACCATATAAAAATATGAACGTATATTTTTTTCTTTAGTCTAGTCATTTGTACCATGCCACTTTTACACTGACCTTTTCTCCAGAAGTTGGGTGTCACACCGACTGCGCCAATGATAAAGATGACATTGAATGCACTGTGCAGTTTAAGTAAATGTGCTCATTAATGTACACATTCCTAGTGGGTCAGTTTTGGAGGCAGTGAAAGCAACAAGGGGAACGTGGACAAGGGACAGAATTCGGCAAAGGACAAAAGAGGAGAGGAACGTTCCAGGTTGCGGCTCCAAGACAAAGAACTGCAGGAGATGTCTGATGGGGGCTGGTGCCTCAGCATGCACCAGCCATGGGCCTCACTACTGGTCAAAGGCATAAAAAAGTAAGAAGTAAACAGTATCAGTAATGAGCTTTTCAATAGATTCAACTGCAGTGAGAATATAAAAATTCAGATAATAAGATTCTTGTTTCCTGTCTGTGTAAATGAAGACAGATGTATCATTCTTGTTTTTGTGTGTAGAGTTGAGGGGCGGACATGGTACACGTCCCACCGTGGTCGTCTTTGGATTGCTGCTGCAGCTAAGAAGCCCACCCCCCAGGAGATTGCTGAGGTGGAGGGCATGTACCGCCACATCAGCAAGAAAGGTACACACACTACACATTGCAATGTAGTGAAAGCATAGTCAAAATGTCTTATATGATGCTTGTAGTTTTAAATGTGTGAATCATTGATCGCTTTTGTTTTATGTGTAGAGCCCAGGTTTCCTAGAGACTACCCCACTGGCTGCCTGCTGGGCTGTGTCAATGTGACCGACTGCCTCTCTCAGGAGCAGTTCAGACAACAGGTTAGTGAAACACTGATTTTTACCTTTAAAAAACACAAGCACCACAAAAAAAGCACCACAGCAAATGACAAAACCATTCAAGCAAAGCCACCAACTACAGTGTTCTATTTTAGTGTTCTTAGGGGGGAACGATGGGAGGACAGACTTGAATTAAAGTGTGCAATGAAGCCTTACAAAAACCCATCCAAACTTGCTCTTCACTTTTCCTCTTCATGTGCCCGCTGAGGCAATGCTGAAATGAAATTTCAGTTAGCACTACACAACACAAGAGCACTTAGCTCTCATTTGGTTTCATGTTATGTCATGTGTTGGAAATGCAGTTCAGTCTCAGTTTCACTTGAGGCAGTAAAACATCATCATGGAAATTTTAACACACGCACACCTTTTGGCATTTATAGGCATCCAAAGGCTTATTTCATCCAAGACCACACAGAGAGGGTACTTGAATACACAATTGCACAGTTATTTGAGCAGCTTAATTGTTATCCAGGGGTAAAAAAAAGCTTCTGTGGGTGCTGGTCATTTTAAACCAGTATTATATAGTTACTTAGAGAAGGTTAAAATCTACAGTGGGTGTAAGTATTCTCATGTCATCTTATTTCTTTCTGGGAAATGATGGCAGAGTTGTTTCATTTTGTCATGTCACTTTTTTAAAATTGATACATCACATTTCACCAGCAGATGTCAGCCTGCGCCTTTTCACTATCATCTCCCTGCCAGCTTAGAGTATTTCCCACTAGAGGCAGTAATGCACCATCAGCCAACACAAATCCAGACCCTTATTATAACTGTTGCCTCATTCCAAAATGGTGCCATATACACATTGCATTGATAACAGCCTACTGTGTGCAGAATATATTAATAGAGAAAATTGCTGGTTTTGACTCAGACCTACAGAAGATATCAATAGCAAAAAGCACTCTCTAATTAGTAGTAAAACAATAGGGTGCGTTGGTGCTTTTCAGTTCATTTCTTCATGACGACTTAAATTGAAATCCACTCTTAAATGGAGTGTTACAAAGACTCTGGTTAAGACTCTGAATATGTGATGTGGGAAAGCATGGAGCTGCTCCATTGGCAGTATGGTCAGAGCTGCCTTTTTGGACTCATAAACTGTTTACTTGAGCTTTTACACCCAAATTAGTTAAATGAATTGCAGTGCTACCAAGTATAAACTGGAAAATGCACCGCACTCCCCATTAAGTCATCATGTGCATACAAGGTCAGTATCTGGTTTGTTGCCAAAGGAACACCCTTAAACATAATTACATTGCCATCTTTTCGTGACTGTTTTGCCTCTGGCTTTAGAGGAGACTGCTCCCTCTGACGTCCACTGTGTATGTATATTATTATATAAGTGCTGTCAAGCTGAAACAACAAAACAGAAGGCTGGTGCATTCAGTCAGCTGAACATGCAAGTTATTTTGCAGGCATTGTAATTTTATTATGATGAGGCTGATTTGGCCTACAAGTTTAGGGTTAGTGATTATTACAAACGTTTACTCTCCATTCCCCACATCATTTATCATTTATCTAATTTATTTGTGTACATAAATTTCTGATAGTGCGCAGTGAAAACAAATAAGGAGGGAAATGTGTAAAACGCAACACACTGCACAAACATGCCTTACCCGTGCAAAGCCCTCAAACACATGTACCCACTTGTAAGCAATCTTTAATGAGATGCTGAAATGGATCACATTGGGGAGTTTTCTACAGATCCGTGTTAGAAAACCAAGCAGTGGAAAAAGCAATGATCTCTTTTTAGTGTGGTGTTGTGCGAGTGTTTCCACGCTTTTGTGTCTTCTTGAACAAGGACAGTCCTCTTATTTCAAGAAGAGCTCTGTGGTTAAATTTGAAAAAAAAAAAAAAAGAATCAACTTTAAAAATGTGTGCTGCGACATGGTTTGCATTCTGACTGCTGGGACCTGTAAATCTAAGGGCTTTCCCCTTTTGTACTCTGTCCTCATTCTCTCCTCCACCACTCATTCCACCCAGGGCTGTAAAATCATGTTTGCAGGCAGTGTGACTGCCCTTTCATCCTGTGAAAGGGTGTGTGTGTGTGTGTGTGTGTCCACTTGCACAGAGCAGCCATAAATAACACCCCCACCCCACACAAGGCCCCTTAGAAAAAAAGAAAGGAAGGCAGATGTAGAAAATAGTGAAGCAACCAGAGAAGAACAACAGCACCAAAGGGCGAATGATGGTGCTGAACACTTGGCTGGTACTTATTTCTTTTGCCTTTTTGGAAAAGGCAGAGAATATTAGCTGGTCATCGTGTAGCGGATTAACCTGGCTTCCTTTCATGCGAGTAAAAGTGTGCGTGTTGTGCTAATGCATAGTAGCGCATAGCTGAGCTGCTGGGCTGGGCGAGTGGGTGAGGTGTAGGATTTACTGTCCTGTGCTGGCAGCTGTGGGTGGTTAAAGGGGGGTGGTGAAGGACAGACAACCATTATTCTTCAAGCTCTTCTAAATCTGCCCCTAGTGATGTATAAAATATTTAGTAAAAGTGGAATGTGGGGTAGATTACGATAGCATGAGAAAAACAATACAGATGCAGAAAATACAGTTACTAAATATTTTAAATACTTGAGTGTCGCAGATCCAGTATGATGGCAGTCATTCCCCTCTTGGGGCGCTGTTGTACAAAGTAGCGCCATAAAACCTGATACCCTGCTGACAGACAGCACAGAAAGACCACCCCAGGCAGAGTAGGATTTCCATCTGCTTGACTTGGACCAATTCTTTCCTTCATTAGAAACTGACTGGTGTATTGATCCATTCTCCCCATAATCTCTCAGTCCTCCTAACTCCCCAGCCCCCCTTGCTACTGATAATTGGCCAGCCATTATCATCTGTGCTCTATCTCTCCACCCCTACCCCCCAGTGCTCACTGAGCAATGAGTGGAGATGTACGCCTGACCTGCCTACTGCAGAGTGCAGGGGAATGGGGGAGGGGAAAAAAGATAGGTATATTACACATTGAAAATTGAAATGTTTTTGCTGGAAGAGGCAGTGTGAGATAATTAAAAAGGATAAGCAAGGAACTCCAGCCAAACTAAGCAGGTTTATGGGTAGCAAATATGCTGCTGATGGTTTACTTCACACATACAAATGTCATCTTACTGTTTAATATTTTAAAAATACACAAAAAATGAAGTCAAACAGCATTACTATATTTTCAGTGCAACATTTACCTACACATGCACATGCCAGATTGATTCACAGAACAGACAAAGGCACATCACACCCCACACAGAGATTGAATCGCACCATCAACTTACTCCTGTGGTGAAAAAATTGATTGGATCAATCCACACTCTTAATAAGGATCTGATTTCTTACTCTGTTCCAAAGACCATATCACCAGCTGCAGAGCTACATGTCTTAGTGAATACAAGCCAGAGAGGTCTAATCTCTTGGACAGGCATGCCCAGAGCAAAACCAGTGACTGTTCAGTGCCTCATTGATTATACTGAATGTCTAAAGAGGGCAAGAAGGCGAAGTGGGCTCTGTACATACATTATATCATTATCAAAGAGCCCTGTGAATCCCCTGATGATCAAATGTTGACACAGTAATGGAATCTGGAAGTTTCAACAATCACATTGGTTTATCAACAATAATACAGTCTATAGTGCCTCATGCTCTAAAGATAAGTGTGTTTTATTAACCTCGGGTCTGTTGAAGACTGATGTTTAGCAGGTTCCCTGGAACTTTCTCCCCACAGATAGGTATTTTAGACATGGCTTTTACTGGATGGTTTATAGCAGTGGTTCTCCACTGATCAAGACTTGGGTTTCACATTTCTCCTTAGTCATTAAAAGGCATAGTCCACACATAGCCTCACTGAAAGCCCATTCAATTTACTTCTCAACATGAAAGCAACATTAAGACTAGGCCTTTTTTTCATGACACACATTTTGACATGTCACTGTATGAAATTTACGATGCCTGAATTCCATTTAGCTGCTTCAGTATCTGGGTCGTGGTATTATATATGCTGTCTCACTGTCATGGCTTACTGGGACACTTGAGTAGATCAGTTAATCTTATTAGTCACACCTGTGTTTTTCCCACTATGACAAGTCAAAGTGCCTGCTGTGAAAAAAGGCCTGTTGGTGCTTAAAAATATTGACTTCAGTGGCACTAAAACAGCACTTAGAACTAATCAGGCTTATTTACAACATTACAGATGAACAGGCCTGAAACAGTGCAACATGACAGCTGCTTTTGGTAAAGAGAACAAACAGCTAAATAACTAAATTGCTAAGTTAAAATATATTAAACAATGCCGTTCCACATTTTTCCTGTAGGATGTTCTTCTCATGTCACCTGCTGTCTTATGTACAGTGAAGCCAAAATGCTTAATTGTTAACTATATTTTTTTCACCTACTATATTGTTTTTGCACATCTACTGTGTGTGCAGTAGAATGTATTTATTGAATGTAGAATTGAAATACAGTCCTTTTAAAAAGTGCATCAAAAAATAAAATTGCGTCTGAAAATAAAATAAAACTCATGCCACACATAAAACATTCACATTCTGCAGGTATTGTACGATTCATATAGATATCGCAGAGTGACTATTTACAACATTTTTTTGTTGTGTTTAGTGCAGTTATGGAGGAGAGAGTGAGAACATTGAATATATATAAGAGTATCATCTGCATATACTGTATAGTGCCTTTTAAAGATTTGGTCACACTTTCCCATTCACTGAATCATAGTGTGTCCAAGTGTGTTTGTACAGAAGTGTTTGTATGCGCAGGATGTAACATTATCATCTACATACATTTTAGTGTCTGCATTCAAACATGCAATGAAAATTAAATTGTATGAAAGGTTTGCTCATGGAGTGATCCCAGAATAGACTGTGGAGAAACAGCAGCAGGGATATAAAAAGTATATAGGCATGCAACTAAGGATTATATTCATTTGTGATGAATCTGCCAGTTTTTTAGAAGATGAATTGCTTCGTTGTAAAATGTCAGATAATAGTGCAAAATGTATAGTATTATACATTGTCAAATATGAATTGTTTAAATGTCTAGTTTTGTCCTACCAATAGTCTAAAACCCAAATATAATCAATTTATTATGCTATAAAGCATTTGATCAACTTTTTGGTTTTTGCTTAGGAAATGACAATTATTTGATTTTTCAAAATAGGTGCAGATTATTATCAACTAATGATTGCAGCTCTTGAAACATAATCTATCATGTCTGTTGAAATTGAAAAATGGCATGGTACAGTAATGATAATGAGGCATACAAAATGTACAATTATTTCAGAAATGCATAATCTCAAAATTAACATAGATCTAAAACACTGTGCTGTAAATATTATATCTGGATTTGATATTACTGATAAAATAATTAGTTGCAGTTGCAATGCCCCCCCGCCCCCAGTCTACATCACGTTTACTGGCGAGTTGTTTTCATTTATTACTAATGTTTCTCTGTATCTGCCTTTTCTGTTATCTCAGACTTGGTGGCATTGTGCTAGTTTCCCATATTGTACTTTAATCTTTTTTTTTAATTGGTTAATGAACAGTCCATTAATTTGTTCTACATTCTAGCTTTAAGCCTTTTTTTTATAAGTGTAAAGTTAATCCCATTCAAGCACAACATAGTGTATATAGACTCCAGCTCATGAGATCTTGTATGCACACCAGAACATGTCAGATAACTGAAACCATAGGCTTACATACCACATCACATAGCTGCAAGCCAGGCCACTTATCTGTTAAAAAGAAGTGCTGGTTTCTGTGGAATTCCATTTGTGCAAGCTCCCCCTCTGACCTCCAGAGTGGAGCTCCCGTGCTTGTTAGGCCGGCTGGAAGCTCGGACTGATGCCTGCGTTTCCTTGTGTGGTAATGTGATATTTATATGCTGAAAGCCTTCCTGCCAGCATGCCACACACACATACACACATACACACGGACTCTCATAGGATATACTGGATGCATTCCAAAGGAAGGGAAGTCAGGCAATGCTATTTTTTCTTCCCCCTTCTTTCTCTGTAACATTGTGTGAATCGTTAGCAGTGGCTGTTCCCTTCTCTTCCTGCTCCCCCTCCCCCCCTCCATCATTCCATTGTCATATTTTCCCCAATTTCTCTCCAGCAGTATGTTTTACAGGTTAGGACTATGAAGTTGCATGTGGTTACGGAGTATTCAGTTTATGCTCGGTGAACAGGCATGCACCACCTACAAGCGACTGTGAATCTTTCCCTCTCTCCCTCTCGCTTCGTCTGCTGCACAACCTCAGTAACACACTAACGCACTCACTCACTCACATTCCTCCCTTTTCCTTGCTGGGCAGTTTGCCATGGCAGAGAGGTCAGACATCATGTGATTCTGCAGTTGTGTGTAGAATGCATTCAAGCCCCGGGTCCCCAGGCGCTGGATGACAACCAACCAAACCTCAGTCACAGGTTTTTCAACAGCATGAAAAATACATAGAACCATCTGCCAGACGGAAATGGTTTGCTACACTGTTTAGAAATTCTCTGCTGCCCTCAAAACACTTCATTGAATGTCGCATGGTTTCTTCAGTTGGGGTGGGGGGTTGAATCTGACAGCTAAGCCCCCTTTATTATCTCCACTTCTCCTGCATTTTGTTCTGCTCATTTAATAGGGCTTGTTTCCTCTCTATGTGTGCTGATCACTGGAACATTGATAAAGGCAATATGTGAGTAATTTCAGGCAGCTTCCTTTGATGGTCTGAAAGGCAGCCGTGTTGACGAAAATATGTTGGAATCAAAGAGAGGTAACTGAATACCAAGCTGAGTGATGTGTTACACTGAATACTAAACAGGTTCAAATCCTCGTTTTCTCCATAAAAATGATATGATGCATTATTGCTCTTTTGAATCAGACCTCTTCAACTTATGATTTATTTCTAAGCTGTAACCGTGTGAGGGTTTTTATTTGCTTCTTTTCAGAATGGGTGAAAAAGATGTCAGTCAGTCATTATATAGTCATTACTCTAGTACAGTCCTTTAGAGCAGGAACAGGAAAGCCTGCAGGGTACTCATAATATTGCAATGTTGACTAATGCTATTGACTGTAACAGAATAGAGATGAGAACATAAAACGCTCAGTTAAATTTTGACATAACCAGTTCCTGCTTTCTTATTGGTACACTAGAAATAAGATCATAAAATATGGAATTAATGATTGAAAAAAAAGAAAACAAAGAAATANGAATAGAGATGAGAACATAAAACGCTCAGTTAAATTTTGACATAACCAGTTCCTGCTTTCTTATTGGTGCACTAGAAATAAGATCATAAAGTATGGAATTAATGATTGAAAAAAAAGAAAACAAAGAAATCATTTTTTACTTTTAGTGATTGGGACAAATTAATGTTGTATATTTTAGTAGTTTTGATGACAGTGGATTTAGGATTCAAGGTAGCAATCACCAAATCCTACCTATCGCAGCAAAATTGTTACTTGCAATAATGTATTTTGAGAAGATGAATGACTTTCTTTATCCTACCATAACATATACCACAAATCAATGTTTTAGGGAAGAGAAAAAATACCACTATGAGTTTTCTCTGACATGTTCTCTGTTTGGTTTTGGTTATTATAGAATTTTGATTTTATACTTTGCTTCTTAGACCTGATTCAAACATTCCTAGCTAGCATGCCTATTATAAATGTCTGAATGTTGAATATAGCGTATATGAAAGAAGAGAATGATAGCTTCTAAATAATACTAAATATACACATACTGAGGTTATGTAGTTAAACAAATCAAAGGAATTAAATCAAATTAAGTAAATAGACCGGAATCTTTATATCCCAAGCTTTAAAAGCCTGCAATTGTGTGGTTAAAGTATGTTTAGCTGTTGCTGTTTTTGAATAGGTATGTTTGCTATTCTGTCAGTATGGTTTCGAAGAGAACTTTTAGGTCCCAGCACATGCAACTAGTCTGAACCAGGCTGTTTGTACTCAGTTTATGGAACAATCTTTTGGTGCTCAGTTTGTGTTCTCTTTGAAATAATAGCCTCGACTGTGTTAAACAATGTTTGCGTAAAACAAGACCTCTGTAGATTTAAATGTTATGATCTATTCAATGCCTTGCCACAGGCAAACTCTTACCCCCCACAATAAACTTTAATGAAGCATAACATCAATATGTTTGACATTTATCTCCCATCTCCACATCTGGTGTTTGTTGTTGATGCCCCAAAATGGCTCCTCATGAGGCCAGAATCTGTGCCAGTTTTCTGTTTTGGAATGAGGAAATGAATGAATGTTGTGTGGTGTAGTCAGTAAGTACTCTGCACAAAGTCAGTGGGCGACCATGTTTGCCCTGTTATGATGTTACCAGGAATTGGAAGAGATCTCAGTTTAATCATTATTTCTATGCTTGTTCCCTTCCAAATGTGAGAGCGGGCATTACTCCGAGCGCCGAGTCATTACGTCGGGCTGATTTTGACTGTTTTTGCCAACATTCCCCAGGCATGCCTATGCAATTTCTTTATGTCACACATGCCTGTGTGTGTGTTTGTGTGTGTGTGTGCTCATTTGAGAAGAGATTTTAATCTAGCCAAGCCCCAACCCAGCAGCAGTACAACCGCAAATTTCTTGCACAAGGGAGAACCAGAGAGACAGTAAGAGACTCTGTGCCACTGCAGGGTCAGAGATTACAAACTCAATTGTACTTTGTTGGGTGACATGTCTGCTCAGCAACTTCCTGCTAGGGACATCAGAGGGAGGAAAATATGGAGAAGGGGGGTGGTGGGGGTAGCCAAGGGAGGTTGTTCATGCTTCCAGAGCCATTAATCTTCCTCTCCTTTTGTGCAGCAAACTACAAAAACGTTTTAGCCATCAGGCCAGTAAGTTGGATTTGTCCCTAGTACATATTCACTGGTCCAGCTGTCATAACTATACAAAAAAGGAGAATATATAGAATAAATCACTTATGAAAGCTTGAAATAAATAACTAGAAGAGACTATGACTATTACT
>JANJYP010106337.1:0-14357 GCA_024605115.1 Rastrelliger brachysoma | reverse complement strand
CTGACAGTTTCATTTGATCAGCAAGCAAACAAAACCAAGGCTGCACTTAGTATTAGATGTTGCACATTCACTCTGTCCTACCTGTCTTCTCCTTGCCCAAAATAGTGTCCAATTATTTCTCACACATACATGTAGTGGTGCTGAAGTTAAATTAATATGNACACACACACACACACACACACACACACACACACACACACACAGACACACACACGCACACAAATTCACACACAAAATCACACAAAATGTACTATCCTGTTACCATAGATGGATATACAGGGTGTCCATAAATTTCTCTACACTTTAACAAGGTTATTTCGAAAGCAAATGAATTAGTTGCACAAAGCACATCAAGGCACTAAATCATGATAAACATTGTGCACCTAATTTTTACTAGGGGTGCTTCGATTGATTGGTGACCTGATCGACATCAGCCGATATGCACAATATGGGCATTGATTTGGCTCGTCATTTTGGCAGATAAAAAAAGGCAATCGTGTAACACAAAAAATGCAATGATTAAAGCCTTCTGTCAATTAGACTGTCAGTTTTCAAATATCAGTAAATGGTTAAAATTGTGCGGGAAGCAAGAAGATCATTACTGCATCTAAATGACTGAGTCCAACATTCAGCTGCTCTGCTGATGCAGACAAAGGAAAGGTGCAGAACAGCTAATAGCCATTGCTGTTGCGGTCAATTTGGTGTGCTTCTCTCTTCCACACTCGTTCTGCACTACGCAGGAATTCTTGCCTACTACTTTATTTTGCCTCACTTTTCTGTGTAAAAAGTCCGACATATGAGCAACCGAGCTGCTCCGTCAATAATCAGCTACTGACGCTGTTGTGTACTGTACGTGTGCAGCTGTGGCAGATAGTGGCTGCAGGCAGCGGTGAAAGCTGGTTCATTCATTTAAATACAAACTTTTTTCTATTCCCTGTCAAAAAGAAAAAGGAATGAGCAGAAATTAAAAAAGTGGTTTGATTTACTTTTCATATATAGAATATAAAATCACTAGATATAGAACATGTTTCTTTCTAATCTCTTTAATTTAATAGTGCTTAAGTGTCAAGAGTAACTTAAATGAATACATTAATGATTAATGTTATACTATAAAAAAAACAAGCTTCAAATTCAAATAAAGGATGTGGGGCCAAAAACCCTGATCAGTGCACCCCTAATTTTTAGGGGTTTATTTAAGAGAAGCTGTTTCATCAACTGGGTACCTCAATGTTTCACATTGGCTACCTCAGTAAACCCATCAACTTCTAGTGCCACAAACTAACTCTGTCCCTCCGCCTCTCCCAGACTGGGAGTTACTGTCTAACGTAATGAGTCCCACTAACAACGTGCTAATAATAGCAGCTGTTGGTCTGGCCAGGCGCCACAAATTGCCGTGGGTCTGTGGGAAACACTGTACCTGAAATATAGAAATGCAATGGATTTAAAAACTTTCATAACCACTGAGAACATATAATAAATCTTTGTAGACACCATTTTTCAAATTTACACTCAGATTCACATGTGGAAAACCTTGAGTTGGACTGCTAATGGTTGAATGTGACATTCTTTAGGGCTCTGAATGTACAGTTTGGATTCTAAACTAAAGCTTGAAGAAATTAAAAGCATTAATTCAACAAACAAGCAGACCAATATAACATTCACCAAGCAAGCAATTATTGTGATGAATGGCTGCATCGCATGCTTAATAAAAGCCTCCGACAGGCCTCCAGGACGAACTTGTTCACTCTCACTTTTATCTTGCTGGCTTTGTTTGCAAATAATTTCTTTCTGTTATTAAATGACAAGAATAACACAAATGTGCCACTGGAAAAGAGGCCTTGAATTGATCTGCTTTGAGTAAACTTGATTTTTCTTCCACTAATATCCACTTACCTACACACTTATGTTTGGCAAATAGCTTCACACAAATATACACATCACGACATAGTTGCCCAACCCAAGGACAGAGGAAGAATGACGCTGATAATATTAAACTTTCTCCCAGTTTTTCCTTTCAGTTACTCTCAGGTCAGCAGTCCTGGGAGGCAGCCACAAATGTTTCCAGCTTTTGTTACGACTGATTTATAGCTGGCTACTGTGTCCTTGAGGTGTTAGGCTAGATTTCCTGCTAACTGACGGGTGGGCTCTGTTTTTGTATTGTGTTGCTCAGAGCAAACTGTTGATGTCATTTTTTACGGCCTTGTAATTGCCATACCAATTAAGGACAACAAACAGATGAGAGGTGAATGGTTGGGAATTGACTGGTTGTGTACCAGAGGAGAAAGTGACAAGAACAACATGGACAGTGTTGTGTGCAGGGACAAGTGGGCCACTTAATGAGTACTGTATATCCCAACTTGGCTCTCACATTCATCACATTAGAATGTAGATTAGGCCTTTTTCAAACCCTTACGTTGCTAAGCCATTCCAGCATAGGGAGATGCAACTGAACCAAGAAGAAATAAAGTTTTTTTACCGATTGTTGAAGTGTTTGGTTAATCATGCCAACAAGCAACTCTGCTAGAGTTTTGGTGGTTTAGCGCAGCATTTGTGCTTATTTCCTGGATTTTATATGGCAAAAAATCCTCAGTGTGTCTTGGAGGCTTTGGGTCAAATGGCTTGGTTGGGACTGCTCATTGGAGTACGACATTGCACAGCAGCCTGGTACCGTATGGTGAGGGTGTGTGTAACAGAAAGATGAAAAATGAACTGACAAGACAGACTTCAAATGAATAGACTCTTAGAGTGAAATGTGAACTCCTTACCTTTGGCCAGAAGGCTCCACTGAATAAGCAGCTGTCTATAAGGAATATATCTGGGGAGTCATACCTCAATACTGTTGATCGAAATATTTCTGTAAGCCAGACTACAGAAAACTGTATTTGGCATTGGCATTGATCAGATTTGGAGTTTTGTTTACTTATTAATCAATCTGATATCTTCTGATTTAAGTATTAATTTAACCATGTAGGTGAAATGCTCAAACAGCTTTTTGTGTTTAGACAGCATTTGCAAAATTCAGCTTTAAAAGAAGAAAAAAGCTTTGTAGAAAAATGTTTCTACTTCTTTTAAGATAACTATTGGAAAAATGTGTATATATATATATTTTTTCTGGTCAGCGCAGAAACTCAGGTATCATATTTGTTGTGCTATTGAAAACTTTCAGTCGATTCCCAGACTTTATAAGAAATACTGGGTGCTTCGCTAACAAATGTAGACTGAAAATGCAGTTTGTTCTTTCTCTGCAGAATGAAAACGACAAAAGGTCTTTTGATACACACGGAAACACAAAGCCCTCTCTTCTACGATGGCACTGTATCAATATTATGTTCCCTCCACCCTGCTCTGTTCCTGTTTGCACAGCCCAGTAAATGTACCCACCTAGTAATCCCTAATGGAGGAAATCCCAGGCAGTGGTTATTCTCTGCTCCCTCTCTCTCTTTGTAATTCACACTGGACTTTTTCTCTCGCTGTTTGTCTTCCATACACACACACACACACACACCACACACACACACACACACACACACACACACACACACACACACACACACACACACACACACACACACTGTGTAAAATGTGTTAAACTAACTTCAATCTCCACTCTGCTGCAGTGTAGAAAGAGTTGGGGGTTTTTTGCACAGGAAAATCAGTAAACAGGTTTTTTCTTTGACCCTACTTTCATTTCCCTCTGTTATGTAGTCTCTTTCTGTCACTTTCTCTTCCTCATACTACTCCTAGAGAGGCACTGGTGTTTATATATACATGCAAACACTCTTGTGCTGTCATATTTTACAAGTCCTCTTGGAGAACATGAATTTTTGGATTCAAGCATGAACTGTGATAAATCCCAAGTCCTGCAGTATAACTGAGGACATGGGGGCAGGAAAAATCAGTAACATCTACCATATGTTTCAGAAATTTTAATCAGGTCTGTTATATAGCCTAGCATGAATACTACCTGACGTTGAACAATAACTGATTTATAATGTAGACCTCAATCATGTGTCACTGTGGCCTAATTCCCTTTGTTTAGGCACGTAATGTACTGCCAACTGGGGTTTTGTGTTTTGTGTATGAGTATCCTGCTCTGTGTGGATGAGTAAGTGAAGTGGGATGGCAGGAAGGGAGGCTACTGCAATAAAAAAAGAGCAATACATTAAGTGATGAGTGATAGATCAAAAGAACTGCTTTATGAGCACTTTTAGGGTCATGATCTTGCTACAGAACAATAGTCTGTCAGAGAATAGAGAGCAAGGAAAAAATGACTGACACGAGAACAGCACGGTAAGAGTTTATTGCAGTCATGTGGTTATTTCATTTAAAGGGGGCATGTATTTTTTGTGAAGTTTTGTATTCATATAACTGCTAAGTCAGATATCGATATTAAAGTGTTTTGTTAAAAAATGTCAGAAATGTTCCCTGCAATTCAAAAGCCCAGGCCCAACCTGCTGTCAAAGCCTTGTCTGAGACACAACTTCTGGTGGGACAACCAGTGTTTTTGACTGAACCAAAACTACCATCAAACTTCAGTTATCTTTGATTGTCGCCTCCATCAGTTTTAGAGTAATAGTCTCTTTCTATGATTGATTTATGGTATTTATATTTTGCACTGAAGTATTTCTCAGCAATTTGAGGAGTCTGGTCTGATCTGATTCTAAAATTTCTCTGTATCCATCTTCAAAGCATCCTCTTACACATTGCAGGTTGTCACTGCATTTCTCAACAAGAAACATATCGGCATGCACAATGATAACAAGCACAGATACTTTACACCTTTAAACCTGTGCAACACCTTTAGATGCAGTGTTGTAAAAATTGGTTGGGATGTTAAAATTCAGTGATGCTTGATGAAACTGTCAGTGGAGGTGATGTACAGCTTTCATGTGGCTTATGTCTCATAGGACAATAGCTTAGGTTTATGTTCAGCCCGGCGCAGTAATTATTGCTATGGCACCCAAGAGACAGGAAGCATAGGTTTATGGGCAAACTGCGTCAAGCAAGAATGACAAAAAATATTTATTTTAGATGCAAAAAGAAAAACATTAATTTCTTCAATTGGGACAATTTGTTTGTCCATAACCTGGCCAGTTTAGTGTATTAGTCAGTTTTCCATGTCACCTGAAGGTTAATTATGTGATTGATTTTCAAAGCGTTTTCTTCAGATCCTTTTGTGAGAACAGTGCCTGGTGTGCTATGCTTCCTGGTGTGCTGCTGGTTCAAATAGCCATTTGAGCTCAGCAGAATCAGCATGTGTTCTCCAGCACACAAAGACTTTCACTGGGTAGGATACCTCACTTGGACCACCTGGAGCTGTGGACCACCCAGCACTCCCTTACCCAAACAGTTTGACACATACATGCACGCTCACACCCATAATGATAACAGCTGGAGAAAGTGGAAGCAATCAATAAATAATTAATGATAATTGGCGCTACCCATTCATAATTGATACCCTCAATTACCACTAAGAGGCCCCATCTGAGTTTTGTGTGTGAGTATTTCTGTGTACCCAGCAGTGGACTGTCTTGTATGTGTCACATAAGATGTGTATGCACATCCCATCTGCTGGGTTTGCTGCTGTTTTTTCTTTCACATTTTATAAAATATTTGTGCTGTAGACATGCTTTCTCTTTTTTAGAGACACATACTTGGTTATCCATGGGTCTTACCCCAAAATGTTATCTCCACTTGTCTGTACTGTACATCTACAAGATAGTTCTCTGTGCTGATAAACAAATGGAGTGGGTGTTCCAGACTCAACATGCTCCCTTGTCAAAGATGCTGAATGAATTTTTCTCACAGCATTATGTTCACTAAGGAAATATTTCACTCAATAAAATGTACAAGTCATTTATTGAATAACAATGCCAAAACAATTCTAATTTCAACTTCTTAAATGTAAGTGTAAATGTAATGTATGTCACCCCTTTGCATTGGAGCGGGTTTAAAGCTCTGAGTTGCTGCTTATACTTGGTGCCATCCTTTCCATTGGAGCTTGGACTTTTCACATCAGAAATGTGGGGTGTTGCCTTTCATCTTCTGAAAACATGCCCTGCTACCTCAGACTGAAAGAAAGCTAGTTTACTGGAAGTACAGGGTGGTTCCTCATTTCCCAGAATACAACTCATTAGCTGATGACATCAAGGTTCTGTCCTTTCAAACCTCGTTAAGTTCACTAAGGACATTATATAGCTGTTTTTTTCTGTAGAACCTGTTGTTAGCAGTATTAGCTATATATTGTAATCATTCACATAATTTTTATTTCTTTAAAATTTCTGATGTTGTCTTTCGCAGTCAATTAATGTACTTAATCACTTGTTTCTTTTTCTCACACATGCTGCTACAGATCACCACTCTGATCAACCATAAAGACAAGCCAAAGAAGTCTGAGCGCACCTTGGCAGCCATACATAGGGTGGGACAGGCGGTGAGTGTGGCAGTGGGACGTTTCGTTGCTGTTGGGGAGGCCATCGCTACAGAGAACCAAGAGCTTAAAGATGAGATGGGTCAAGCCTGCTTCGAAGCACGCAGAGCGGGTAAGCTACTTTTATGTACTTGACACATCACTGATTTGTTGTACTTTTAACTAATTACACATTGTCAAGTGTTTCTTCTTAGGAGGAGACAGAAGTAGCTTTTATAAATGTATGTTGTGAAACTATTGGAGGATTCTTTATGAGGCCTGTTGATTGTGAATATTAAATTTTCATGTCGTAATCATGACTGCAGCTACATAATAAAGGGTGGTATTGCTGGTCAGCGAATAATACTTAAGTTATTGTCTCCTCAGCAGTTAGAGCAGCCACAGTTTCTAGAAGCAACACCTTCAGGCTTTACGGCTTTATCAAATTTTAGCAAATTTCGATTTGTTTGGACAGCTTGGCTGTCAAACAGTATTACGCCAGAGGATCTCCAGAGCGCTCTAAAAACATTGCTGTTATTAGGTTTGAAGTAAAGACTGACAAAAGTGGAGCTTCACCCAAGGGTGTGGTATATAGTGAAGGGATGAAGGTGTCTGCATAATATATTCGATAGAGGGCTTGTGAAGATTTAACACATAAGCCTGTTGGCAAGATGGAAGGGGTTGTAGATGTCTTGAAACCCACTGCCTCATAAATTGCTTTTGTCTTAGTACGTAGAGAAATGTTTCTCAGCCTGAGGTCAAGTTTCCTTGTTTTTCCTGGGATTGCATCTGCTGGCAGTCTGTGAACTTTTTGTGTTTGAATTTTCTCCTGTACTGCTTTTCTGTAGTTTCCTACCATGCAGATTTTCAGTAAAACACACAGGTTAAGTGAATCTGTGAGCCTAAATTGCCCCCACAGTTGTGAATGTGTATATATTTGATGTATGATGCTCCAATATATGGTTGCATGTATTTGTGAACAACTGCATTAAAATCATGAACAACATGAGACTTGAGGGAGGGACAAGAGGAATTGTGACAACCAGGGTGGGGAAACTAGAAATTTTGGATCACTCAAATAGGACTGTCAGCTTTTGAACCTGAGAGGTGATGGTTTTGCCAGAATTTTTTTTTTTCTGTGTTTCTGCACTTCCATGCTGTCTAAAAATACACACTTGGGACACATGACAGCCCTGTATTTCCTGTCAATTAAAACTTTCTGACATTTTTTTTTGTTTCGATATTTGTCACCATTTCCTCAGTGAAACTTCAAACTTGTTCTGGCAACTTAGGTCTTATCAGGCCAAACAAGGACCTCATTTAGATTTCTACAGAGCAGACCGGAAACAGTATCAAACTGGATAAGAATTTAGACACAACACCGTGATAATGGGTTTATGTTGGGGGAATGAGCTTGTGTAGCAAAGCGTTTAATCCTCACACAGTGCTGATTTGTAAAGACAGCTAAAACTCAGACAAAGAGAGTGCTGGTGGGAAGAGAAGGAGAGAGTGAGAAAATGTATGTGTGTGTGCTTGCATGTATGTGTGCATGCATGCATGTGTGTGTATACATAGGTGACGTGCATGTGTGCATGTCAGGTTGTGTGTTGCCCACTGTGACTAATTTATTCCAGTTCTCACTTTCCTCTTAGCGTGGCATTTTCACAGTTTTCCTTTACACTTCTTCTGACAGACACTGTACAACTGTTCCCTGATAAAAGAGAGAAAGACCTCTTTTTTCTTGTTTCTTTTTTTTAAATGATGAAGACATCTTGAGGGATGAACAAGAAAGCCTTCTAGAGTTTTAAGTCTGCAGGAAAGAGAAAGGCTAGTTAGAGAAGGATTGACATTTCTGTAATACCTAGCCGCAGGGAGAGTTAAATCAGGCAGGCTTCAGCCCAGTGTGCTATAATGAATGAAATAAAGGCAAGCTGAAAGCACTAGTTTAATTAGATGCTACCCATCATCAGAGTGGTGGAGAGATCCAATGAGGCAGGTCAGTGAAGGCAATCTGTGTTGGATCTCTGTCTGTGTATTCTCACATTTTCTCTCTCTCTCTCTCTCTCTCTCTCTCTCTCTCTCTCTCTCTCTCTCTCTCTCTCTCTCTCTCTTCTCCTCTTCTCTTTCTCTCTACAAAAGTTGATAAATGCCTAAAACGGTAGTAAGGAAAAGGACTTTTTGCTGTGCTGTGCACCAACATATCATGGATCAGCCTTTTATGTTTTCATTTTTGAATGACATCCAAATGATACAGAAACAAGTCGAGCGCCATGCTACCAGCTCTGTGAAGCTGTACATAGACATGAAAACAATGACAAAATTGTTGATATTTCCACTGTGCTCACCATCTTAGTTTAACATGAAGCCTCATTAATTAGGGCTGAACACAAAATGCAGCTGAGGCTGATGGGAAAATGATAATAAAGATTATTTGACAAATAAAAAAGGTTGACCTGATGATGGCACTAGATGAAATTGTAAGGGATTTTCAAAGTAATTACGGTTCAGGCTAAGGGGGATGTTAATCATTCACCAAATAGAATAGCCATTCTTTGAATAGTTACTGACACAGTTCATTTTGAGAGTCATGTCACTAGGATAGATATTAAGTAAAATTTCAAATGATGTTTTCCATCTAGGTTTTTTTTAAAAATGTATTTATTTTTTACAGAGAATGGGATATGCAAAGGTCATAACTACATATAATTGATTACTAAAGGGCCAGTGTGATAGCTTTGTTTGTTATGTGAGTTCATAAGGTTTACTTTTTGGGGATTGGAGAGAGAAGAGTTAGTTCAGCCCTGGTGTCATGGGGCTGAGCAGCATTCTTTGTGAGACAGGCCTAGATGTTTTAACTGGTTAGTGGAGCTGGCACTGAGGAGCAGCCTGTCGGATGCAATCAGTTCGTCATTGCTGCTTCTTTTAAAGGACCAGCCAAACCAAATAGGCAGCCAAGCTGCATGACCCAATCGAGATCTATTTCCCCTTCACCCTCTCCTTTCTCCCCTCCCTCCATTAAGCTCTCTCTTTATCTCTGAGATTTCTTTCTTCTTCCTTCTCACTTTTAACTCTGGCCATTTTTCACTTGCTATATGATAGAGACTATTTTGAAGATGGTTTGCAGCTTAAAAACTCTTCCTTTTTGGGGATGCTATGAGCAGATTTAGAAAGAGAGAGAAGGTTAAATAGGGAAAGTTGGACTTTATAAGTACATGGTTCCTAATGCATTTCCATACGCTATGTATGTATGAATTTGCTTTGGCATGTTTCCCAACTGTGTTTGAGGGAAATTCTCTACCCCCAAAAACGGCTTATACATCACCAGAAAGCATGCCAGTCGTGTTTGGGTGTGACTGGCATAGCTGACGTACCACAGTGCTGAATATAGTACGATGTTCCGTCCTGTCCAGGATGACATGCTCTCATTTCATATGGGAGATATTTTCTCCCATGGGGGAAGAGTAGCAGATTGGAAGAACATAATGTTATGGTATAATCTGAAGTCTGAACTAATATGGAGGGCATATCAACAAATTATTAATTAATAATCCATTCCTGCATTTACTGCATCTTATGTGGGTCCAAAATCTCAGTGGCAGCAGGTGTAGCACTTTGGCCTTGAGGCCTTTCTGCCATGCTACATCTAACCCTAACCCATCTGAAGTCATTAGAAGTTATCCTCTGGAGACCATGAGTGTCCGTTGAAATTTTGACATTCTGTAAGAGCTGAGATTCTTCAGCTCTGAGGATCTTCCCGAAAGCAGAACCAGCTGGGGAATGTAATCCCTTATCTGAATGATATGATTCTCAGACTTAAAGATAATTCAAAATGTTTTCGATATAATTCAAGTCAGAAGTCTATAAATGCCATTGTTGAATATAGTCTGATGAAAATGAAGTTAAGCAGTCAGTTTTTTTGAAAATCTGATGATGTATAAGGCAATATTAGCCTTTTTGATAAGGATCCCTTAAATTATTTAATCACTGAAAAAACTTGCCTGTGCTCTTGTGTGGACAAAGCATGTAATGGAAACTCTCATAAATGTGTTTAAAGAAAT
Organism: Rastrelliger brachysoma; assembly: GCA_024605115.1. Classification (NCBI taxonomy): domain Eukaryota; kingdom Metazoa; phylum Chordata; class Actinopteri; order Scombriformes; family Scombridae; genus Rastrelliger; species Rastrelliger brachysoma. The sequence continues at coordinate 3,890 of JANJYP010106337.1, read as the reverse complement.
CTTCTCCGCTTTTCTGTACTGCAACTTTTTTTTACGTATTACATTTATTTAAAAAGATAATCATCCATTCATCTGTTAGCTTCCCAGCTCACTCACTTGGTCACATACAATATTACCTAACACATGGTCAGAATGTAAGTGAGGTTTATTCATTAAATAAAGCATTCTTTCATAGACTGTATAAATCAATGCAATTAAAATAACTCAATAAGAATGGTGTGTGAAGGTTTTCACTTACAGTTAAGAACTTATGCTTTAGTGATATTCTTTATTGAAGAAGCTGTGAGAGAATAGGCTGGCTTGATACAACCTTATCCACTGGTTATAACAGTGACAATACATTAATGTCAGAAAATATATCACTCTAGCTAATTTATCTGTTTAGCTCTATTGCTGAACCAGACTGTAACCTTTCTCTCACCACCTGCAGGTGATGCCATAGCCCAGCTGACAGATGTGGGATCAGCCTTGCCATCCCAGTCAGACGGACGTGTCACGGTGTTCAGTGATAGGACGGGCATGGTGAAGGCTGCCCGCTTACTACTCTCCTCAGTCACGAAAGTCCTGGTCCTGGCTGACCGTATTGTCATCAAACAGATAATCACATCACGCAATAAGGTGAGGCATACAAGTGTGAAGCACATTGAAGGATAACCATAAACTCTTTTGCTTAGTTTAGTCTCTCTTACATACTCACAGATTCACACAGGAATACATGCACACACACCTCAGTAGAGTTCATTCTGAGTGCTTTATTTCCCAACAGATAAGCACAGTCTCTGAAGGAGTACTCTGGAGGTAATTGAAGGGAAGCGGCACATTTAGAGGCCACATAAAAACACAGAGCTGGAGTCTGTCTCTGTCTTTCGTACCTGGCTATGCTCTTAGCCAGACAGTGAGATACGGATGCAACTGTAGACTGAGCCAAGAATGGAAACAGGGGACCTAATCATGACTGGTTAGCCTGGTTGACAGTCGACAGCTCTCTGTTCTCCATTACTGGCAAACACAATTACATCTCTTCCTACTTTGTCTGGCGTGGGTAAAAGCTGCTGTGTTAGCACTGCCAGCTAGCAGCTAAATTAGCAGCTACATAGACTACAATTAACTAAAATGCAGGTTAGGTACTACTTAATCTGCTAGTTTTATTTTAGGATCCCTGGAGTNTGTGTGTGTGTGTGTGTGTGTGTGTGTGTGTGTGTGTGTGTGTGTGTGTGTGTGTGTGTGTGTGTGTGTGTGTGTGTGTGTGTGTGTGTGTGTGAGAGACATCTTGTGGGACAGAAATAATTCCTTGCACTTAAACATGGTCTATGACACACTGTTTCTGGACTTCCTGCTGATATCTTGCAACATCAGAAGGAGGATGTACCAGTGTGAAAGGACTAGAAGAACACAAACAATATGTGGTCATTCAACACACCACTCTGATCTTGTCACTCCTCCCAGGTCCTGGTAACCCTCGACCATCTGGAAAGAGTGAGCACCTTCCAGGAATTTGTACAGATTTTCAGCCAGTTTGGCAATGAGATGGTAGAGTTTGCCCACCTCACCGGAGACAGACAGAACGTGAGTAGCATGTGAAGTAACTTACTCTGGCTTTCCGCTTTAAAAGTGTCAAAACCATCTGTTATCACCACACTGTACTGTTCAGATCTTTCTCAATAAATGAAATGTATACCTAGTCTATTGTGTCAAAAACCTAGAAATGAATGTGGTGTGGTTATGAATGAAGAGCAATTTATCATTTCTGCAACACTGAGCACATTTTGTTTATTCATGTGGATGTTATCTAACAGAGAGTGATAAAATAAATAAGATATTCTGAATGTGTGAGCAGGTGGTGGAATTAGCTGTGTAACCGGCAGTACTTATACAGGCATACTCAGAACAGATCAATAATTCAAGCATCAGAGATATGTCTAATATTTCTCAACAGATCAAACAATGAAGTAGCAAGGCTTCTTTGAGAGTCTGTTGTTTCTGTTCCATACCTATTGTTTATTTTTCCAATCCATATTTCTCTTAAAAAGGAATGTATAGGTCAGTTATGACTCATAGTCCACAAAGTCTATTTACATCACGAATCAGTGTTGACGTGACCTGTACAATCCTTTCTAAATATGTGTGTGTGTCTGTCTGTCTGTGTGTGTGTGTTTATTGCAAAATAAAACGTTAACTCAAAGCTTTAGAAAACAGTTCAACTCAGGGGTTCCAATTTTGTTTTGTCAAAAACTCATAATCCTACATTGACATATACATGCAGCCTCTGCAGCTAAAGCGCTTTGCCTGCAGAAGCTGATGTAAAGTTCAATGACTGCAATATCTAGTCAGGGAAGGAGGATCGACTCTCCCACTTTTTGAATTTCATCTGGACTTGTGTTTTGACACACACTTCACGTTTCTCACCAGTTCTCCTCATTGCAGCTAATGCTCTCTCTCCTCACTTACCACCCTGTTTTCTTTATCTCCTTTTTTTGCCATACTCACTCCCGTTCGAGCACACATGCACAAGCACACCACCCTTTAGAAAATCTACCATCTTCATCTATTGAAGCCAGGCGTGCCCAGAGGCAAAAATAATGACAGATAATCACTTTGTCTTTGTTAGCTATGGCGAAGTGCCAGGAGAGGAATTGATTCAGCTGCCTATTACAAAGCCCATATCTGCCTTATTCAAGCTGTCTATTTCTGTTGACATACATGAAGGGGTATGCATCAGGTCATACATGAAGTATCTTTTTTATTCCTCTCTCTTATCTCTGTTGATTAGTTGACAGTGAATAAAGGGAACTTTATGTGTGTGTTAACTTGAAGAGAAATCTCTGTCACATTTGTGTGTTCTTTGATAACAGCATGAAAGAGATTTGTTGCATACTTTTGATGCTGCCTTGCCTTCGGACACCCCGAGAGTTCTGAGAAGTTACAACTGGAGTAAAGCCACCCATTACCATCTGGTGTGTATGTGTTTCTGCTGTAGGATTTGAAGGATGAGAAGAAGAAAGCCCGGATGGCAGCAGCCAGAGCAGTGCTGGAGAAATGCACCATGATGCTCCTCACAGCCTCAAAGGTAAAAAGCTGGCACACTAGTAGTGGACCTCTGGGTAAGGGATATGGATTATGTGCATCTTAAACATTTCAAGGCCTTCTGAAGTTTACGTGATTTCAAGGTTTCTTATATTCTGCAATCAGTCCTTGTGCGCAACACTAAGTCAGAAATTCACGAAGAAGGCATAGAAGTGGATAAGTGTTGACGAGGGCACATGCTTTGACATTTTTGCATCGCATTGCTTCCAAAGACTTGCCTGAGGCACCCAGATTGTGAGTCGGCGCGGATCAACAAAGATGCCGTGTTTCACCGAATGCGCTGTGCCCTGGAGCAGGTCATTGAGATAGTCACTGAGGCAAGGAGCTGTGGGGAGAACAAAGTGCTTCCTGCCAGCATCTACAGCAGCATCAAGNGGAGCTGTGGGGAGAACAAAGTGCTTCCTGCCAGCATCTACAACAGCATCAAAGACTTCAAGGTAGGATAATAAATTGCAATTTAGTGAAGGAATGGTTACATTATGATAAAGGCTTAAGAAGTGTATTTCTCATCTGACGCATGTTGGTCTGTGAAGTAAAGAAGTGATCCTCTTGTGGACAAATCATCATGCAGAACAGATCACGTTGTTTCCATTGGCAGCAACACAAATTATTCAGAAGAACAAGAATACAGCTTTAAGCAAGAAATCATTGACATCTAATATTAATTGCATTCACTGTATTTGTTGCAACAGCTTCTAAAAGAGGATTAGGCCCATCTACTTGAAAAAATTTGGTTAATATGGCCTACATCTAATCTTTTCCCTTCCTCCTTGGGCACTGGCAAGAGTAAAAAAAAATAGATTAAA
>JANJYP010106332.1:0-11416 GCA_024605115.1 Rastrelliger brachysoma | reverse complement strand
TGCTACTTCGTAAATACTTAAAAGGTGAAGATATGTGTAGTTTGCACAACTTGTTTCCGCTGTCCCTAAGTGGCCAAAAAGCATCAGCTAATGCAAGTTTAAGACACCACAAGGAAAAAACTCCCAACAACCTAGAAATCACTATCAAAGAGCTCTAAAGTGTAATGAGTGAAGTCTGACTGCTCTACTCCTACATGCCTACCTCCAAACTATATCCCCAACTTAACCTAGTCAGTACTTTAACCTTCCCTCTAACACCAGATCTTAAAAGGTTTGACTTGATGATTGTGGAATCCCCGCATGACCAGTTTTCTTTCTCTTCAACGTGCTGAACAGAGAGCACACGGAGTCCTGATTGCAAGAGAACGGTTCACCTTCACCTCAAACACTCTCTGTACACACTGTGAGACCTGCTGCTATCTGGAACAACCTCTCTATCTTTCTGTCATCCCACTCTCTTTCTCTCTCTCCTCCTCCTCTCTTTGGCTGCGAGTCAATCTCTCTTCTTTACTGCCAGCTGATAGCTGTGCATGACTGTCTGGATCTCTATTCATGCGTTCACTCCATCTATCACCTGCTGCTGCCTCTGTCACTCCTAAATCCTCTTCTTCGTCTTCTTCTTCCTCTTACCCCGCCTCTTTCTAAATGTCTCTCACTGAAAATAGCCTTTAAAACTTCTTTTATCTATGCCTTGACAGTTCAGGATTTCTGTTAAGTGACCAGGTCTGGTTTAGTGTCTTGCTCACAGTCACTTCAACACTTGAGCACACTGTCTGTCACAGGAATCTAACCTGTGACCTTCCAGTAAGAGCACATTCTCTTTCACAGTGGACTCCACATGCTAGCAGGGTTTTGAAATGTTTTCCTTGTGCTGCATGACAGCCCTGCATTTGCATAAACACCCTTTAGTAAGTTTTATCCCTAAAGCTCTCTTTAACAGTCCATGGAAATTGCACAGTGAGCAGTTGCTATGGTAACCGGGGACTCAATTGCCCCAAATTACCATAAAACACTAATTAAAAAGCCTTGGCTAAGAGCACCATTTTGACAAGCTTTATGCAACACTGTTGAACCAATCCCTCAGGTGAGAGAAATGGACTGGGAATGGAAACATTTTTTACACCCACTGAATGATGTCTTACAATTCTGTGGAATGAATGCAAACTTGGTGTATCTGAGTGTAGGTGAGAAGTAGGTGTGATGGCATGTATGTGTAAGACTAGGATTGAGTTGAGACAAGTTTTGGATATTATCCCAATGAATATACCTGGAAACACTACCGAGTCAAAAGGGACAAGTCTATAAGATGCCAACACTGAATGATGATGATTAATAATATGTACAGCAGAAAAGTGAAACATTAAAAAAAAACAAAAAAAAAACACAAGTTGCGTAGCAAGAGATCAGATATAGCTATAGACATACTCCACATCTGATATGAAAAATGAGATCAGATGGTTTATTCACAGTTCTGTACAAAAATTTGATCTCACTTAGGGGCAAAAAAAAATCTAATTTGTGCTCAATATGGTATTGTGGTTCCTTTGTAAAGCTGAGCTGCCTTTGTTTTGATGTGATGAAGTAGTTGCTCCATTGTTTGGACTCTGCCATTAGAGCGAACCCTCAGTAGCATGTTGGTACAAGTAATGATAGCTTTGTTCTATTATTAATTTATCAACTGATGTCATGATCTAGATACTCAGCACTGTTGGGTTATATACAGTGTTGCAGAATGAGGCAGCGGTGTGGTAATGCACATCCAGTTAGCTATTCAGCGGTTAACAGCTTCTTCAACCTTCACCAGTCACGCTACAGATGGCACTGGGAAACTGGACAGATGCATATCCCAAAAATAAATCGTGCAAGACGGCATTGTGAGCTCACATAAAAAAAACAAAAAAAAGCAATGGGTACACGTGTTTTAGTGTGTGTTGCCCATTTGACCCCGTCTGTCTTTCACATTCTTTTTACTGCATTTCTTCAACCAATTGAAAGTCTCATTCTGAATAAAAGTGCAACTAAAGATAACATAAGTGTTTTTTAAGTGTTATGCAGCTATTTCCAGTGATGACATATGACCTGAATTCAGGTGAACAAAGTCAGCATGCAGTCTTTTTTTTTTTTTTTTTGATCTAGTACAACTTGTCCACTGTTGGTATAATCTAATAATGAACTTTTACATGAGATACAAATGATTGATGGGAGGACACTCATTTGTGTTCATCATATGACACAGGAACAGCTTGGCTTATCTGATTCCTGTCATGATCATCTCCACTTTAATCACCTTGACTAGTATTAAACCAACATCCCACCATCAGCAGTTATTATTAGTACTAGCACAGAAGAAACAGCTTGTTGCAGATCAGAGTTACCACAGACTCTGACAACTTCCATGTCTGGATGCACAGAGAGAGATGGGAGGAGTACAGTCACAGTGAGGAGGCAGCTCTGAGGAGGATACACTGGTATGTAGCCCACTTGTCACGACACAAAACCGCTCTGGATAATATTTAACATGGTGCCATCACCACGGTGACGTGGGCATCACACAAGACAAATTCAGGCCAGTCAGTCAAAGGTGAGACACTTCACTCCCACATACTTGGGCACCATCAAACTTCACCATCACGATTCACAGAGCTTGAACTTCATGTAATGTTTTTTGTAGATCAGTTTCATACTTAAAATAACAAGGAATTAATTTCATGTTTTTGTTGCTGCAGCAACATTTAACTTTGGATTTTCACACTTACGTTGCAAATGTTCTTGTGCGCAAAAGGGAACAATAGGCCAGTCCCACAAATGCTATGTGGGACTGTACACTGTGTTTTTATCACTCACCCACCTCCCTAATTCTCTGTCTTTCTCTCTTTAATGGTTTAAAACCAAGCTTTCAAAGTAATAACCTCACTGGAGAATTAGAGTTGTGGAGACCTGGTACTGTATGATCAATGTTAAGTGTTGTAGAAATTTACCCTCCAGCTTATGCAGCTTTCTCAGCTACCTAAATATCCAGTGACCCTTCCAATGGGTCAAAAGATGAATCTGAGGGCTTGCAAGATATAAGGGATGCAAACTGTTCGAATGCACCGGATCTCAGCATCTAGGTGCACATGTCAACACGCACAATTGAATTGCTAATAAGCTTTGCCTGCTCTGCATGTTTAAGCCAAGCTGCCACATTACAGCTGCCATACAGGCAATCCTATGGACACCTATAGAGCCCATAAGACCTGTGGGAGCTGGCCTACATAAACTGCATGCTACACAGAGAGAGATAGTCAACAGGAGGAGAAGAGAAATGCAGAAGGCAAGATGCATTAAGCACCAAAGCTTTAAACAAACACAGAGACACACACGTGAGTTAAAGAGGACACACCATGCACATTTCCATATCTATATTTTTTCTTAGGCTCTAGTGGAGTATAGTTAAATGATTTACAGTTTTAAGAACATCCTTATTTATCTCATACTGGATCATTATGCAGCATCTGAGCTCAGCTTCTGTCTAGAAATAGGGTGTTTTAGCTCCTGTCTCATTAAGGCCGCTATCCTGAGATGCCTGCTCTCCCACCATGTCTGGAGGCTACGTAAACAAATAGTGGTTGGATTTCACTTCTTTTTTTCTATATTTATTTGAAATGGAAACTTCTCATATACATCTGTACATATTCATGTCCAAATCCAAACATGTGCAAGCAGACATTGCGAACAACTGATGGAACAACAATAGCAAAAGCCTCAAAACAAACACTATGGAACAGATGGCCATTTATGGCATGTGCAAATAATCTGATGTGAACCCAATAGTTAATAGAGGTTAGTCTGCAAACCGAGTGTTTCTCGGAATTCTGAAGCCTGACCTAAAATTTTGTTTAACACTGACATCTGACATTATAACAGTGTATAAATGACACAAAAATCAGAAAAAGTAAAATATATTCTCTTCAAGCGATCAAAGAAAAAAACAATTCTGAACTGAAGTGTTGAAGATAACTCATTGNATTATTATCTTTGCAAACCATGAGAGCACTACATCAAAGAAGTGCTCTCATGCTCTCTCTCTCTGTCTCTCTCTCTCTCTCTCTCTCTCTCTCTCTCTCACACACACACACACGCACACACATATAGTCACATGCAGCTCTACACACCCACTTCACGCAGACACATGCATGGATGGGCACACACACTCTACAGTGACACAGTAGACTATATGCACACACACGCACGCACACACACACACACACACACACAATCTGAGGTCTCCACTCAGTCACGTGTGGTGGAGTAATCTATTAACATTCTCCACACATCGTTGCCTATAGTAGAGCCCGGGGACTTTGGTTCAAATGTAAAGCAAAAACAATGTCAAACAAAATTATCGTACCACATCTTGTCCAACACGTAAACTCATGAATGAACAAAGTCATTCAACAGAGAATTACTCGAGTATTGTTTGCTTAGAGAAAAAATAATGTTTGTGTCATTCCTTTCACACAATATTCTCTCTGTCCTATCGTAAAAATGACTGACATGTTTGCATGTTTGTGAAAACATCTACAGTGCATTTACTGATATTCTGTGGTGAACAACAAACCCAAAGAGGCAGAGTGAAGCTTCCCTGCTAAAAAAAAACATTATAAAGACATCTATAATTGTAAAATATCATCTCTTTTTTTTTTCTCTACTATAAAACCCAGAACCATGCTGACAGTAAAACACAACAGATCTGTTTATAGCTGATAATTTGACATGTCGGAGCAAGAAAAGCACAGGTGGATGTGATATCACTAACAATGGCTCTGTTCCATTTAAACCTACCATTAAGCTTTGTCAGAGAGGTAGAATGAACAATACAAAGTCCCTGGAACTGAAATCCTACAAGGACTAAAGCCATTATTGATGCTATCAATTATGTTTGACATGTCAAAATGACTGCTGTGGAAAAAGGTCTATTATGACTGTTTGCCTGGTTTTTTTTTATTGTGAAAACTAAGTGGTTTTAAATGACAGGAGGTCATCACCTTAAATTTCACCTAGAATAAGTAATGAATGTAGATTTTATGCAGAGTTTAATCTTCCTTTTACTGTCAAAATTAGCAGCTTTCATTACAGACTGCTAGTAAGAAAAAGATTGATAATAATTTCCTTCCTCTGAGGCTAAAAAGGAAGTGTATTCATGCCAAGTCTCCATTTCCTCTCTTGATCCTGGTGGGAGCAGCTCTGGTCCAAGTCAGATACTGAGAAATGGCTACCACTGCCAGCTAACCAAAATCCATGGAGAGATTACAGAACAGCCCTACCAGACACAGCCCAAGAGGTCAGGGTCCCTTTGCAAACAGTCTGTTTGTGGCTGTTACTTGTCTTTTCTCATTAGGAAGTCAAATGGCTGAGTCAAAGGTACAAGTGTCTGTATATCTTGATGTTGTATTTTTTTTAATCTGCTGATACCAGATATCAACTCATCTATTTTTATACTTTTGCACACTGAAGCTATAATAAATTAACACTGAATATTTTTAAAGGACTAATCTCTATTCCTAAAGAAAACTTTGGAAATAAACAGTTTTTACAGCACCATGTCAGGTGCTTCAGTATTATGTGTGTCTGTGGAGAGATGTGTCAGTGTGAATCACTGTGGCAGGAAGGTTTGAAGAGGATTTAGATGATTTCTCTCCAGCAATTACAAAACGGGTTTAATTAGAATTGTGATAACAGAAAAATGGAGATCTACTGAAGTGTGAGGATTACTAAATGTACATTAGTTGGTTGAACAGCAGTAAGAATGGCTGCTAATAAATCTATGCCCCTTACATTCTGTCAAGGACAAACCTTTCCTACGTGAAGGGCCTCAAGACTTTGGATTGGTCCTTCAATGCTGCTTTAAAAAAAAAAAAAAATCTCACTTTGTCTCCATGCAGTTTTAACATCTAGTAGGTGCCTATACATTTCCTACTCTATGCCAAAAATCATTGAATACCACTGGAGACTGTTTTTTTTTTTAAGTAACACAGAAACAACAATTTCTTCTTACTGCTGTTATCACAAAAAACTTTTTGTTAGTAAAATGTTAAAGCCTCATTAATATGTATCAATTCTTGAGTATCTCTGTATGACTATGACTAATTTTGTAATAGTAATGTATCAATATGACAATGTGTGTTAGACATGTGGCTCATATAGTGATTAGTTTTACTCTTTTGGTCACTCAGCCCTCTCAAAGCATCGTTTTCACTAACTGTAAAAACTCACCTATTTGGTCAACATCACACAACAAATAGGAACAGTCAATGACTAGTTGGTAAAACATGGTGGCACATTTAGCAACCAAAGAAACTGATATTCACCAAAGAGTGAATATTGGACTCATACTCACCAGGATGCCTAAATAAATGATAATGTTGATTATGTAAATGCTAGAAGTGAAAGTAAGCAACTGTTTCCCATATAAGCTGAAATGGTGATAACGGGTAAGATTAACCAGAAAATCAGTAGTTACATGTTTAATTCTTATTTATTGTGAATTGGGGTAGTTAGGTATAGAGTTTAATAAAAAAAGTTCTACCACTTGAATCATCATGTTAATCTGCTTTATCAGGATGTGTGGTTGTTTTAATTATGACTGGTACAAAGAGAAGTTACACATAAAATAACCAAAACTGTTTCTTCTTTGGCAGAAAATCATGCATTCATGAGGCTGCATTGCTCAGAGTAAGAAGCTGATTGAGAAAATATGTTTTCAGGACCTTTGAAGATGAAATCTAAACCTATAACCTCAGAGAGAAAACAGATACAGAGAACCTCCTGTCTTCAGATGGTAAAATACCAAAGAGCAGCAAACACCAGCCATCTCTCAGTCTCTTCCTGTCTGATAGCCAATGACAGCTGAGCTGAGACAGGCAGAGCAGGACAGGAGGCAGATGCTGTCAACTTTTAGAGAGATTACCCCCTGATCTACACTCCCTCTCCACCTCTTTGTCTGTCTGTTCACTCCACAAACAAACTATACCAAAACGACCAAAAAACTGAGAATACTCCCTATTCTAATTACAGGTTGATTGCAGTTACGTGTTTCCCCATTGTGTGTTTCTCTACAGACGAGTGTTCTGCTTTTATCCCATCTCAGTGGTGCTCTTCCATTAATGGAGGTTGTGGTTATTTTTGCTACAGTGAGATGGCCATTATTATTAGACTCAAAAGCCTTAAATTACTTCCATGTTAAATGGTGAACGGATGAGAGGATTTTAAAGACTCTAACAGAGGCCTTAGGACTCACATTCAAACATCCTGATGTCCTCTCATGAAGGGGTCATCTCATGAAGAGCTCAGACCAGAGGATGCCCAGGCCTTTGTTTCATTATGAGAAGCCTGGGTCGCTCACGGCAACACAAACCAGTACACCATGCAGACAGACCCGCCTCCTCCTCTCGTCTCCTGGGAGACCGTCACATATTACATCCTTTCTCAAAGAAATACTGGATCAGTTTAGTATTTTAGGAAGGCCAAAAATTTCAGTTGACCTATTACAATCTGCAGTTAATATTCTCAATGCTGAGATGTAGTAATGCAGTAAAATGCTAATACACATAAGTTATACCATCTTACCTAATGTTAAAGTTCTCCACTGTAACTTTTTCAATTAAACTTAAATTTATTTCATCTCTTGCATTGTGATGATTTGTCTACCATCTGCTCACAGTGATGATTTATTGACTTAATACTTCAAACTAGGACTGCAACTAATAATTATTGATTATTCACTTTGTCTATAAAATATGAGAAAACAGTGCAAATGTCTTTTTATCATTGCCAATAGTCAAAGGGGATGCCTTTCAATGTTGTGTCAGTCCAAAAAAGTTATTCAGCCTATTACTGTATCATGTGTGATAAAGACAAGCAATAAACTTTCTAATCTCCTTCAATTTTTCAAAATATTCTCTCAGATTTTAAATTTCAGTTTTCTGGTAACATACTTTACAAATGTACGTATTACAGCTTTTTGTCTGCATTATGAACTATACTTGCTCACTGCAACAAAACCAGATGTTATTTCTAAATCGCTGTGTAATAAGATTTACAACATCGATTACTCCCTTTTGTTAGAAATGCTCATTTTCAGCTAATTTAAGGGCTAGTTATTTCATATTGCCATCTTGTAATAGCTGTAGCAAATGCTCATGTCCCACCTGGGATGCAGATAGGTTTAGTACTAATCTCAAAATCATATGTTTACTATCAATGTTACAGCTTTTTAGTGTTATTTCATTTTTTTAATGAAATAATATAATAAAAAGAACACATTTGTTGGAGCTCCATCATCCATATCCATACTGACAACAGAGTACAAAAGATTGGCCTACTTAGATTCACTCAACAATTTGTCATCTCTTTAACTTTTGGGGTTATGGGAATTTGGGAAATTAAAAACGGGGTCAAAAGATGCTCGAGGAACCTTGTATAAAGGCCAAATCCCATCAGGTTGTAACTGAGCAAGCAGGAAACATGGAGACAAATAAAACTGCANACACACACACACACACACACACACACACACACACACACACACAAGATTCAGCAGAAACACTGGGTGACACTGTATGACACATTAGACAAGTGTGAAAGACTCAGCTACACACACACACACAAACACACACACACAACCGTATAGTGTGAAACACCTTGCTACAGTCCTGCTAGGTTGTTTAACAATTGCATGGTTACCTATGGTTTCTGGCAAACTGTTATTTTGTCCATGCTTAGCATAAAAAACACAGAAACCTAATGATGCTCATCCAAAGCCTTGCCACAGAAGTGACCAAGCTGCTATGCCACACTATCCTGTTTTCCACCACCTTGAAAAGCAGGTGCATTTCACAACGCACTCACAAAAATGTCCTAACTTGACTTCCTGCCCCGTCAGTGGCTCTTGTCAGGTCATCTTCTTCAGCGTTCTTGTAGCTGTCACAGCGGATGACGACAAACTTTTCGTTGAGACAGAGAAATACAGTACCAGCAGCACAATGTATCACAAAATTTGCTGCATGGTGAACCACAGCTGTGAGCACCAGATCTAGAAGTGAGGCCAGAGGGATCACATGATATAGCTACAACAACCATTTAGAACTTTAGGGCATAAAGTTAGTTACCATAAAAAACATGTTAGAAGTTATGGGATGATGAACTGTCTGTAATTGACTAAAGTTTAAAGAATAACATCCTCTAGTAAAATCTAGTCTTCAATCTTGACTAAGCTATAATATAAACCCGATTCTATAGTCAAACAGTTTGGGTAACTAAAGATCACCAAATTTGTTCAGGTAATCATTAATACAACAAGACTATAGTTGAAATTAGTCCATCACACATTCACAAAACCTAATGTAACATCTTGTCTGTCTGGACAATGCTCTAAAGCTCAAATAACATAGAAAAGCAACAAATCCTCACATTTCAATGGCTGAAACCAGAGAGTGTTTTACAATTTTTGCATGATCGTGTTTAGAAATAATTTGCAATTTCCTATTAAACTATTTGATTAATTGACTAATCTTTTCAGCACTAATAACAGAGACCTTTTTGAATCAAGTAATAAATAGTTAGTGCCAAGGTTTTAATGTCACCTATTGGTTTTTGTGTCTAGACAACTTGTTCTTCTTGTTCCTACTCCAGCACACTATTACTCCATGCAAGCAAATTCTGACTCATTTAACTTGCAGGGACATATAATGTACTATGTAGTGACTTTCTAAAGTAAAAGTGGTACTGTTAACATGCAATGTGTCATTAAATATTCCACACCAGGATCTAAGACTATAAAGAAACAGAATACAGAAATTATAATTCAGGCCAATGAACTATGTCACCCTTGAGAGAACAATGTGCATGATGCAACCCTGCTGTCACTGAGACAAGAGGGATAGATCAGATGCTCCAATATGAATTTGTATTCAAAGTCAAAATGAAAAAAAAAAAAAAATCATATTAAACCAGTTAAACGAACAAAACGGATGAGATAAATTTATCCTCTGTGAGACCAGTTTGGAACAGTTTCATGCAGCCTGTGTGAACCTACAGTACAGTACGTGCCGTGACAAAGAGGATAATGTTTCTGTCTGTTCCTCCTCCCTCCCTCCTCTCCTCTCCTCTCTCTTCTCCTCCAAAATCCTGCAAACGTTCCATAACATATGGATTTGTTGGTTTTAGGAAAATGCAGCAAAATTGGATGACATTACGAGTGTGCAGTTTCTGCTTTAAGTCATACTCCAACTAAAATTTTGCAAACATTCACCCCCTCAGCTTGAACTCTTGAAGGATTTATGTCAGGAAAAAATAATATTTCCATAGAAACCAAATCTCTAACCACTCTTATAATAAGGCTGCAATGAACAATTATTTTCATTGTCACTTATCTTAATGAATTGATTAATTGCTTTCACTACACAAAGTACAGAGCCTGAATAATCTTCAAATGCCTCTTTTTGTCCAAATAACAGTCCAAAACCCACAGATATTCCATTTATGTGGATATATAACCAAAGCAAGGGCAGAAAATCTTCATTTTACAGAAGGCGGAACCACAGAAGATTTGGTTAGGTAATCATTTCAGTGATTAAGCAATGTCTGTTCAATCAATTGATCAATTAATCAGGCAGTTGTTGCAATTGTATCCTGTAGCACAATTCACATCACAACTGTCCTCAGTAAGCTCAGTAATGCATAAAGGTAATCTTTTTCTAAACTAAGTACACAAATTTCAAAATGAGCAATTGCTTTCTTTGAAGCAACAGTCCAAAGTAGCATTTCTGGTCATATTCTAGCAAAAATATGAGAAACAGTGTATTTTCTCTCTGTAAAATAAAGATTCAAGACTTCATCACATCTTCCTCACATCTAGATTATCACCAAAACTGACAACACCAACATATCATGTATCACCACCACCACAATCATCATCATCCTTGATAATATCACAATTCATCTTCATGATCATGATACACACTGCAGATGTACTGGTATCTCTGTCCCCCTTCCCTCACTGCTGGGTCTCTTTCCCTTGGCCCATCACCATGACGATGGGAGCCGGTTCCATGGATACAGTCACTAGGCAACCAGCAGCATCAGCAGCAGCAGCAGCAGCAGGAACAGCAGCAGTGTGCTGTCAAAGCTCTAGTGGAACAGCAGAGAGCCAGAGACTGCCTTCCTCTGCAAGTTGCATGCAAGTTTGCTCTTAGAGGAAAAAATGTTAATGCATTTATCATGTCTTGGAACTGAAACCTCTTACATTACACTCAACACTGGAAGTACTTAATTTAGACTGACATAAAAGACTTGTCGTGCATTTATAGTTAGACTTAAGTGGGTATACAGTATGTTGGTAAAACGGAAAACAGATGATTAAAGGGTGTGTGTGTAT